>JAADVP010000641.1:0-16934 GCA_023335675.1 Globisporangium solare | reverse complement strand
CCAGGTGATAGGGAAGGAGAGGGTGCAAGGAGAGCACATTGCTTCAAACAAGGAAGGTCTCTGTGTATAAGTGGTCAGGATGACCATGCATAAATTGAATCATTGATAAATTTACCCTTTAGGGCACTGGTCGTGCCATACTGCGACCAAGACATCCTGAGTCGCAGTGGCCGCCGCAGTTGGCGTGGTCACGGCTTTGATGTCGTTGCTCCCCGCAATGTAAACGCATCCTCCGGCCACCGCCGCGAGCAGTGTGACCACCGCACCGGCGATACGCGCGCGGGAGGTTTTGGTGCCCTCAACTTCTCGCACCATGAGGCAGACCTTGACCTCTTGGTCGGATGGAGTAGGCATTGCAGGCTTCGGTGTCAGGTTTGTGCTTGCGCACTTGAAGGGAAAACCGGAAGTGATAAGGCGTGACAACACTATTTGGCAGCATCTTACGATACCAATGTTTTTGTTGTTTGGAAAATAAATTGGGTGGCGCTGCTGGATCCTGACCCGCTGCTAGCAGCCAAAAGCGACGCCCGGCAAGGCGGAATCCGACTCTACGAATGCCTTGCTCCTGGAGATAAAATGGGCGGTACTGCTGCTTCCTGAAGCACCGCTTGGAGCCGGCAGCGTCGCCAAAGTTTAAGATCAGCGCATGGTAGCGGGTGACAGTGAGTGTGGAGGGGTCGCTCTCGCTTCCAATATGGGGAAGATTTTGTTCGTTTATGCTGTGGTGACGGTTCACAAGCAATTGGGGAGACCTCGATCGACTTGCCTGCCGTTTTCAGAAAAAAAACCTTCATTTCTCAAAGATGTCCAGAGGGAATGAGCTGTGAAGCACTAAATCGAGCTTCTATGCTGTCTGTGGAATTACTGTGACAAAGTGTCAGTCACTCAAATAGAGAAGTCCATGTCTGCACAAGATGGCATCTCTAAAAAGCGTGGGTTCGGGAGATTTACATCTAGCTTGCTCACACATTGCATCCCATAATCTACGTGTATAACCCGAAATCGGGCTGCAGCATTCAAATTTGGGGTATATAGCGCCGGCCACATGGAGCGACTTTTTGTGTTGATCGATACCATATCTTCCGATTTTTGCAAAAAGAAAAAAGTTCGAAAGGCTCTGATGTCCTCGTTCAAAATCATCGTGTCGATTTCTTGAAACCCCCACGATTTTTTTTTTACTTCAACGCGTTTCTTGAAACGTGTCGTAGGTGCCGCGTTGTCACCTCCTGATTTCGTCGCTTTGGGAGTAGAGGAGACGCTGCATCCACTAGACATACCGATGTTTCCTCCGACGTCCCGCCGCCACGCCAAGCAGCAGTCTCCGGCGTCCAGCAAAGCTCGATCGTCCACCAGCAGTGCACCGCGCTTGGCACAAATTCACCCTGAACACCAGGTTCGTTCTGCCATTATTTACTGTCAAATTGGCAGAACTGACAAAGCCATATTTGTTGGGTGTTGTTTCAAGTATCTGTCGTCATCCAAATCGAGTAAGGATGAGTCTGCGGACGAGAGTCTAGTTCAGCCTTATTCGCCCGCAGCACTCACTACGACCGCAAGCGTTAAGTTCAATTGTATCTCCAAATGCAGATCGAGACACCGATCAATTTCGGCAACGACCGCCTCACCTCCCATGCTGGGATCGGCCACAGCCATTGCGACATCCAAGCGTCGTTCGCTTATCTGGCGGCTGCGCCTCCCGCTGGTCGCAAATGTTGCCGCTATCGTGTCTTTGCTCTTGTTGGACGCGCAGGATCTGTTTTATAAGCTCATATGGGTCGGCCCCGTAGAATCGTTTAGGTTTCGCACAACTGTCACTGGCGTGCAGCGTGCGTCGGCTCTTGTGCCACTGGATCCGAACTTCGACGGCGCAGACGGCACCACTGAGGTCGACGCCCATGCGTCCTCTTGGCTGCACTTCCTCTTCGCGTACGAAGCGCCCACGGCGTTTGACAACAACGACGGTTTTTTGCGATCGCATCCGGGTCCAACTGCACGATCGGCCACGATAGCGCGCGTCGAATAGTCGACCAAATGGTCTTCTCAAGCGCTGTGTGGGTCGACTCGCTCGTTTGGACGGCGTGCAAGCTCTTGTTCCAGTCGCAGCAACCGTTCATATGTCGCGCGCCGATCGTGACCAAGTCTCTGCGCCGCTACATGCTAAACCAGATGAGTATTGACATCTTGTCGCTTGCGGCGCCCAACAGCACGGCCGAAGCAGAGCTACTTGCGTTTCTCGATGTGGTGAGCAAGAGCTACCCGCTGCATAAAATGGTCTGTGTCGAGGGCTTCGAGTAGACGGATCGTGCTCTCGGCGCGTACACGGCGACGATCCACGGCTGTGCAAGCCCGAATCTGCTGCGAAGCGAGTTTGTTGGTGTCTCGAACCCCGTTTTCCACCAACTGCATCGACAGCGCGTGTGGCTCACGGCAGATGTCTTCCACTGGTTTGGTCTGCGCTTTGGCATTCGCCAGAACAACCGCAATAGCTACAGTATGCAACGGGACGACATCACTGGTGGAGGACGGATCCGCGCCGCCGCGCACACAATGGCGAATTTCACATGTTTTGGGCCGCTGTACTCGCTCATGATCGTGTTGGATATACTGCTGTTCCTGATCAACGTTCACTCTTCATGGGAGTTTATTGAACGGGTTCTGATCCCGCGGTCAAATGAACTTGTGCGACGCCATCGACGGCAGCATCGCGAGCCGCTCAAGGTTATACCACTCGATGGTAGTAGAATGGCGCGGAATCGTCGACGGTTTGCGCGCGCGGCGCTCCGGTGCGCGCCTGCGACGGAGCCTTCAGTCTTCCGGCCTGCGGTCAAGCTCTCGTCATGGTCATCCAATTGCTCAATAACACTGATCCAGCCCTCGTGGGTGCCCGTGGAGCACCTTGATGAACAAGAGCTCAAGAGCATGCTGTCGTGTACGATATATCGCAGTTGGCCCGTCACCGTCGCCAGCGTCGTGAGTCAGTTGCTATCGTGGCTGATCGTTATGCCGAACTCGGTCGTCTGTGTCTGGGGCTTGTCGACGACGATCAAGATCCAGGCATTCCTGAGCAGTCTTCGTATTTGGATCTTGCTTGTCATCGCATGCAACGTCGTCTGGGACTGCGTCGCGGTAATCAGCGAGGAGCTTGCGTTTCACATCTCAGTGCGGACGTTCGTGACACCAGTCGAGATCTTTGTCGTCGGGAGCATCATGGCCGCGTGGAAGCGCCTCGATATCTTCCTCATGTGCGAGCGCAAGTGGGCCATCGAGAACCAGCGAGTGAACGACGTCGCCGCTTTTGCCGGTAGCTTCGTCGCGCACGCCAACACATACCAGCCATCTGTCGATGCGCTCTTCTCGACACCCGTGGAGATCCTTGCGATCCTCTACGGCCCGCTGTTCCAGATGCTCGGTGCGGGTCTCCTAACAATCGCCGCATACCTTGTAGTGAAAGGGTATGCCTTGCATCGCTTACGGCCATGCGTGAGTGCCGAGACGTTGCTTGCTAATCTGGAGAACCCTGATCAACCGCAGGACGAGGCAAACAGCACAAAAAACTCGCCACCTACAAGCGATTGCCCACGGAGCAGAAAGCCGATTGCCCGATTCGGGCCAAGAGCCTCGTGCGCATGCACCGCGAGATGGAGCATACACGCGAGTCGCAGCGATACATTCGCCCGTTTTGCTACATTGAGTGCGGCATTTTGCCCCGCGAGACGCGCTTCACGACGCGCGCGGGGTTCACGAACTTTCTGCCACCCAAATACGAGAAAAAAGCGCGCATAATGCAAGTCAAAGCGTGGAAGGCGGACTAAACGAGTAGGCCTCTTGTGCGGATGCGCAACCAACGCACCAACGTGGATGCTTGTGTGCTTCGGCGTCTTGCATGCTTCAACACATTTTTACCATTGCTTTGCTTCACTTGCACCAATACTTGGTTGCCATAACCTGTCTTTCACTAGTAGTTGTTGGTGTTGGAGGTGGTGCTATGGGTGTTTCCTTGGTTGAGATTCAGGCCTGTGGATGTGGGGAAGCCGCCGCCTGCGAGAGGCTCCAGGAGGTACGCTCCCGTATTGTTGCTGCCACGTAAATTTGACGACGACGATGACACGTTTGCCGTCCCATACGCTCGTTGCGTTGCCTATTCCACAACAAATACCGTTCGTTGTTAGCGCAAACTCACGAAAACATCACGCTCAACATACTAATAAGACCCACCTGATATTGATACCCAGAGAGCACGGGGGCGCTGTCTTCGGGGTACCCGTGGTGACTCGCCACATTCTGTGAGCTGTTGTTCTGGCTGCTGTTGCGCACGCGGAACGCGTAACTTGGGGTCACGGGCTTGAGGTGATTACTGCTGCTAATGCTAGTGTTCGCATTGAGTTGGCCGGACGCCCCGGATGAGCCCAGCGTGGTCGTGGCGGGCGACGTTGCGCGCACGAGTTCCAACGATGCCGGCTTGTTCGACTGGCGCGTGAAGAAGATGAGCAGCGCACCCGGCACGAACTCGGTCGTGAAGTGCATTATGAACTCGTACGCGATGTGATGCACGCCGACAGGCGAGCGGTAGTTGGCTTCCTCCGACACCAGGAGACCGCTGCCCATGCCCACCAGGTACACAGTCTTGACGGCAAAGAGCACGCACAGGAGGATGCACACGGCCGTGATCTGTGTGATAGGTGCACAACATACAAAAAAAAAAACATTGTGAGCACCGAGTTGACGCAAAGCACCCATACACACACGCCAAAACGTACCCTACGCAGCACGACCTGGCGTGGGTTGGCAGCGGAGGACGGCAGGTCGAAGAAGAAGTCTTCGTCGGGGCTCTGGTTGCGGAAGAAATAGATGAGCCGCACGCTATAGTAGAGGATACCGAAGAGTCCGAGAAAGTACACGCTCCCGAGCACGAGGTCGCACGCCTTCCAGTACCCAGCAGCCGTTGAGCTCACGGCAAAGAGCACGAAGAACGCGACATAGAGCGCGACGTTGAACACGAAGAAGAGTCGCCGCGGCCACGGGTACGCCTTGCCCCAGCACGCGTAGCATAGCTGCGCTACAAAGAGCAGCACGAGCCCATACATCGTCACGAACAGCAGCGACGGCAGCCAGAGGAACATGGTCAGCAGTCGCGCGTACAGCGACGTTGGCAGCATCGCAGCCACGAGCGACAGCGTAGTGACCTCGGTCACCAGCGACAGCACGCGGATCGTGGACGCGACGAAGAGCAGCAGGAAGAAGCGCTGCCGCATCTCGGCCCCCGTGGACAAGGTCGCCGACGACTCGTCGTCGAGTAGTCCCGTGCTGGACGACGCCGCCGTCGCACCGCCAGCAGTGGGTACTGGGAGCGGGAGGCCGCTGAACGAGTTGTGGCCGCTGGCGCCGCCGTTGTTGGCCGTCGAGTAGAGTCCTCCTCCCTTGTTGCTGCTGCCGCTCGCGTTCGCGTTCGCGCCGCTGGCCGCGCTGTTGCTGGCGCTGCTCGCACGCGGACGACGCGATTGCTTCCAGAGCACGCGCCCAGAGATGATGCTTAGTGCGAGGAAGAGCGCGATCGTCGCCAGCAGCAGCCCGCGGTTCCACGCGCTCAGCACCTCCACGCCCGTGGCGCTCGAGTTATGTGAGTCATCCGTCGGCGTGGCCTCCGAGGCCGCCAGGGTGGGCCACTGGCGCAGGTGCGGGAGGATCATCGGAACGCTGCAGCAGCCGCACACACACACACGCACACGCAGGTCAGTCAGTCACAGTCCAGTGGCACCATTACACAGGACGCCTCCGCACCTGCTCGAGTTTGTCCTTGTGCTCGCCGCTCGTCGTGCAGACAACCGAAAGCAGTAGTGGTTGCCCGGCTCTCCCTGTAGTCATGATTGCGTGATTAATACCCTCCATGAACTAATGGTGGTGTGTGTTATTATAGCAGCCGCAAAGTTTATTATCTTCGAATTATGCATCTACGACATATTATAAAGACGTTTTAGTTGATATTTATGATAAAGATGACTACATGGAGAGGAAACCTGCGCCAGATCGCGGGTTTATCCATCATCCGCCTACGGGCCGGGTTTCGAGGTCGGACCACCCGTGTTGGGGATGATTTTTCGGGCGAAACCAACGTGGCGTTTTTCGGATAAGTTCGGGCTAAACCCGCCTTTGTCCCACCTCAGCACTGACCGCTGTCTGTGCAGTCTCCCCCTTCTTCAATATATCATTGAAAGGTTATCATTTTTTGTAGGCAATCAGGTGAGCTAATTGTGCCAACTTTGAGCCAAGCAAGCAGCTACTGCCAGGTGTCTCAACATAGATTGTAAAGGGTTATCCGGAAATCAAGGAAGGGTAACCACAGATGAGGCAGTCTCCGGGGTGATGGGCCATATGTGTGTGTGTGTCTTTTGGCATTGCTTGGAAAGATCACCCCACGAAGAGCTCTTCTCTGTGAAGCATGGCGGAAGCGCAACAGCAGAACGAGCGCTCACTGCTACTTCCGAGACATCCACCGCTCGCCCCCAGAGGTACTGCACGCGATGGCAAGGAGGCAGCGGAACCGCATGACACCAGCTTCTTAGGCGCGGGGCAAACGATCCGCCACCGCAAAAAGTCTCACTCGCAGCTCCGCTGTGCGGATGAAGGGGACGTGCAGAGTGGCGCGGACCAGGATAATGACTACAGCGCCGACACGGACGATAGCGAAGGCAACGACGAGAATCCGCTGAGCGACGCCGACGACATTGCGGAAGGACAGCGCGCGGACGCGGAAGACGCGGTGTTCCCACCGGAGAAACCGGCATTCCATTACGACGGTGGCGGCGGCATGCTGCCGCTGGGTATCGCCAAGCGGAAACCGCGCTGGTCTGGCCTGCGCTCCAAACTTGCATCGGTAAGGCTGGCAGCATTTCACCCGTGTTGATGCGATGGTGTTACACCGCTTGTGCTGCGTCGTGCGCGTAGATCTCGTCAGCTAAAGGACCAACCGGTCAAGAGATCGCTCCTCGCATGGCCGGGAGAAGAAGCCGCTACCGACCCTCGACCTTACGTGATGACAACGGCTACTGCAACGAAGCGGTCGCGACGACGAAACTACGGGAAGAACCGCCAATAGATGTACCGAAGGCGCGCGTCGCAGCGTATTGCACGTGCGACCAGATCGTGCTGTTTAAACTGCTGAAATGGCTCGACAGAGCGACGAAAGAGGCGCCAGTCGAAAGTGTTCAAATTGGCAGCCTTGCCACGCGTTTGCAACTGTCGGGGTGGAAAAACAAGATGTACATGGGCGTGATCCATTCGACGTTCCGCCCGCCACAGTCCAGAGATGCGTCCGCGCACAGTACGCATCCACTGCCGCCTCAAAAGGACGCGTTCTACTTTGCGTACGTGCGGCCACGGGAATGGCGGTCAATATGATTTGCATAGCGGCAATCTGATGTTATTGCTGCTTGTTCTTTCATTCACCATAGCACTGGATGCTGCGTGTTTTGGGGGCTCACTCGCGAGGAAGAAGCACTGCATGTGCAGGCGTTGGCGTCATTCTCGACGGGGTCGGTGGCGCAAACCGAGGCCGAGGACATGCTTTTCTTCTACGGCGACGCGAGTCGCATCGCGAGCGACGAGATCTCGCTGAAGTCGGATGCCGTCACGGAGAAGCTCGCGATCTCATTTGCGATGTCGCAGTCCGCGAAACTCGACGTCTTTGAGGACCGCGTGGAGGACCGGATTCGGAATACGAAGCACATCCCGTCTAATTTGGCGACCACGGGCTCCATTCAGTACACGAAAACCGACATTTCGAAGCTCATCGGGCAGCTCTTCATTGAGCTCGCGGATGTGAACTTGCACTCAGACATCCTGGACGAGCCCGATTTTTTCTGGGAGGACGACGAGTATGAGCCGCTCTACAAGCGCATGGTCAAGTACCTCGACGTGAGCAACCGCGTGAAAATCCTGAACAAGCGACTCGACATTCTGCGCGAACTGTAAGTAGCTCGTGGTTGAGTCGACTTATTGCTCGATACTCATTGCAGCACTGACGATTCTGTTCGGTGCTCGCATGTACTATAGAGTGGAAGTGCTGAACCAGGAACTGACGCGGCAACACGGGACGAAGCTGGAGTGGATCATCATCTGGCTGCTCGTGGCCGAGATCTTTCTCGCGGTCGTGTGGAACATCCTCGTCAAGGACCTCTTAGGCTATTTCCGGCATTGAGAAAGAAGCCAAGCTGCCTCGCTATCCTCCGTATACGTACTCTATATATTTTTGACATAATTGTGCGTTTTTATCCATGCTTTCTATTCATCCGCTTCAAAATACATATTCACGTACTCGTGCGTTTGGTTACCCAAAAAACTTGAACGCGAACGTCAAAAACGCTGTGTGACCGCGGATTTCGTCGTACTTCTTGGCGACGAGGTACTCGCCGACGTGTTTGTCCGTGGCCTTGCGCTTCTGGCCCACTGCCGGCTGGGGCGCATCGTCTTCTGCGTCTGGGGTTGGCTCTGCTCCATTTTCTTCTGCCGCTTCGGTCTTGTCCTCAAACCCAAAGTCCGGCGTCGGCAAGTCGATGTTGCGCGCGCTGTAGGGCATCAGCCGCGTCTCGATCGTTCGAATCACTATAGAGATAGATGTTCATCAGCAGCAATGTCAGCCATGTGCGCACTGGACGCTGTTCTCAAATGCATGCACACAAACAAATACGTACTCTCAAAGCCCGCCTCTCGAAGCGCATCGCAGGTCTTCTGCACTTGCTCAATGCACGGCGAGTAGGATGCAAAGTTACCGCCCTGCTTAAGCATCTTGGTCGCGTGGCCGATCGCCTTCCAGGGCATGGGCAGGTCTAGGAACACGAGGTCGATCGTGCCCGCGAGCTCCTCGGGGAAGCCCTGCTCGCACGCGTCGCGGCAGTCCACCGTGATCACGTCCTGCAGCCCGTTGTGCGCGAACTCTTCGCGCGCGATCTCGGCGCGCGTGGGGTTGAACTCAAACGTGAACACGTGGCCGTGCGGCGCCACGGTGCGCGCAAACGACGTCGTGAGCGCACCGCTGCCCGTTCCGGACTCGACGACGCGGGAGCCTGAGCATAGCGATGCCTGGAACATGATGGCGCTCGCGTCAAGCGTGAACACGATCTGCGTGCGGTGGCGCAACGCACGGCTCCAGAGCTCCGGCGTCGGCGCCAGCAAAATCATGTACTGCTTGGAGCCGCCCTTCTTGCGCGAGAGCACCTTGGAGCCGAACGGCTTGCCGATCATGTCGTTGTGGTAGAACGCGCCGTGGCGGTTCTGGAAGATCTCGTTCGCGCGCACGTAGCAGTACGTGAGCGAGTTGTAGTTCTCGAAGAGGATCACGAGCGCGCCTTCTTCGATCAGCGCCGGTGACTTCCACATCGCGTTCGGGATCTCGGCCAGCGCATCGCTGTTTCCGCTGGAGGTCATAACCACGGTCTCTGGGGTGGTGGGCGAAGCATTCTCCGCGACGTCGGCCATGGTCACTTGCTGCTGAGGACGATAATGCGAATGCGGGCCATTTGTTTCCTTTTGGCTGGAGGCGCTTGTTGCGTACCTTCGCACGACATTTGGATCTTGCAATAAACGATATACTGCGTAACACGAAACGCCTGCTAGATTTAATTTATTGCCTGCCAAGGAAGCCGTTTGATTGGCTGGAAGTGCAGTGTGGTGAGCTACTTGATTTGCTGCCGCTTTACCAACCGATGCTTCTGATTGGCGGATCTGCTGACGCCAGCAGCTTCAACATCGAGCGTCCTGTGCTCTGAGCGCATCAACTTCCCCACCAAAGCGCTCCAGCAAAAAAAAACTCGTCGCAAACAAACTGCGGCTTGCAAAGGACATTTCCTGCTGGCTGCTGATCGCCCACACGCACTCTTTCAATTCACAAATAGCCATTAACCTCGTTGACCGCGTTCTCATAAGAGCGCTTATGGTTCAGTGATTTATACTTTGTACAGGGGGTGTATGTTGTTTCAACTTTTTTTCCTTTTTCACGCTATGCGTGCACTATTTCCTCACTGTTCACGATCACTACGACTAACATATTCAGTTCTCAGACGCATCACATACAACAACGCATTGCATGCGACGCAATAAGAAGGCTGTATCCAAACGCGGCTACTCCTTCGAGGCCTCATCCGAGCTGTCGTAGTTGGGGTCCTGCTTGTCTAATGCCGTCAAATTCGGCTCTTCCTCCGTCATAATGCCCCAGTTGTGCGCGCCAGCGCCACCTGCAAGCAAAGTTCGCATCTCGTGGTTAACCACTTATTCAGTCGGCATTGCATCACACGCGATCAACAGACGCACCTTTCTTCATGTCGGTGGGCGTGGAATTGGCGCGGCCGCGCGACTGGCGGTCCTTGTGGTCGTTCTTCTTGTTGGCGAGCTCGCGACTAAGTGGCATGTTGATGACTTGGTGACTTGAGAGTCGCTGTTGTTGTCGTTATCGCTGTTGCTTCGTTGCTGCAAATAGGAGTCGCTTGAGCCCTGGATTGCAAATTGATTTGTGACGAAAAACACGAGACGAGAAGTGCAACCTGGGTTTGCTTCTACATGTCGTTGCTGCCGTCGGAACTTGCAGAACGGTGAGGTGCCATCCGTCCTATGCGCTTTTGGTTAGGAGCTAACGGCCGATTGCGCTGGAAGGGGTGTCGCGTAGCCTTTGCAACTGCTTGCTCACTCGTCTTTGCATCTGCACGTGTTGTTTTTACCCACACTCACGCTTTTCGCAGTTGCGTCTTGTGGGTGGTTGGGTGGATGATTCACCCACTATCTGGGTTGTTCCGTGTTTTTGGATTCTATTAAATCCAAAAGCAAGAGACTCTGAGACGTGTGTGGGTGTTCTCTGCGACACCCATCCCGTGCGATACCGTAAATAAACAGACCACCCTGGCTGTGATGATGGTCGCGAGGGGACGCTCACAGAAGAAAGAAAAAGTGGCACTGCTGTCATCGCCGCCAGGCTTTTATGATGGCAGCGCCCCTTCGTGTGCCAAGGGGTACAGTACCTTCGCGCATGTGCACATCCGTCCATCTACAGTATCACAGTGTCGCGAGGGAGGTAAACAGACGGCTCCTGGGGTAGTCAGCATTGCATTTTACATAACCTTGCAGAATCAATATCGGACGACAAGGCAGTAATGACTAAACACTCGGTGAGTTAAAACCATGGAGCCGTGCAGTTGAGCCCCCTGCTTACCTCGATATGACTGTTGTAACGCGTACACATAGAGAGAGTGGCCTGCAACTCCCATCGGAAGATCGATCGCTGCTGAATAGCCAGACTCTGCATGTGCTAATTCTTTCGACTAGACTGCGCGCCACGCGGCGGATTCTGAGAATGCAGCGCACTTTGTACACGGGTGGCGATCTCTTTCGCACGGTCGTGCGCGTCTGCCTCTGTTCGCGTATGCGAAATCTGCGGCGGATCTTCAACAGACAGACACGACGTGTTCCCGTCCGCACCGAACGAATCGAGCACCCAGGTGCGAGACGCATGTTCGTACCGTACATCGGCGCGCGACGCACAACAGAGAGCGTGGAAGAAAGCGAACGCGCCTGCTGGTTGCGCTCTCATTTCGCAATTCTCGGCAAGACCAGCAGAACAAGACGCGTGCTATACAGGAACCCCCCACAGACACACTCTCAGGACACGATGACGCCCAGCAGTACGACGATGCGGCTCACGAGCGTGGACGTCGTGCTGCGCGGGCACGACCACCTGGCGTCCTGCGTGCACATCGCGATGATGATCGAGGCTTACGTGGACCACTCGGCGAAATGGACGATCGCACAGGCCGCGTGTAAGGGCCTCCCGCATCTGCTTACGCGGCTCGGGGCGCAGCAGCTCCCGATCCAAGAGCGCCAGATGGACTGGGCTATGCGCATGGCCGCGGACAAGGGCGATTTGCAGACCGTGCAGTGGCTCAGCGCATACCGCCCGAAGATGAAGGTGTCGACGCGTGTCATGGACTCGGCGGCGTTCAGCGGCCACCTCGAGATGATCCAGTGGTTGCACGCGAACCGCAGCGAAGGGTGCTCGACTCACGCCATGGACAGTGCGGCAGCCTGCGGTCACTTGGAGATCGTCCAGTGGTTGCACGCGAATCGAAGGGAGGGCTGCACGACTGCGGCCATGGACAGCGCAGCGGCCGGCGGCCACCTCAAGGTGCTGCAGTGGTTTGCCGCGAATCGGCACGAAGGCTGCTCGTCCGTGGCCGTTAGCTTCGCGCTGTTCAACGGCCACTTGGACGTCGTCCAGTGGCTCGAAGAGTACCTCGCAAACGTTGTGGACACCCGCAGCGATGACGATGAGGACGATGCGATGGATGGATCGCGCACCAGCTGGCGCCGCAGCCGCGTATCGTCCATCCACGCGTACGAGCAGCGCAGCAACTCGCGCCGAGGCTCGTTCTCGCTCGCATTGGTTTAGATAGACGATAAAAGAGAGTATTTACATCAACGGTAGAAGAGTATCATAGCACTAAGTAACGGAATAGAGCACCGCCAACTAAAGAGAAAAGTGTAGCCATCCTGCTGCGTTTCCAACAACGTGGACCACACTACTATCTAGGGTACGCTGAGCGTAACCTCGGCTTACCTCCGGTAATCGAGACATTCAAAAAAAAAAAAGTAACCTCGGCTTACCTGACTATTTAGTTTAACGCGAGTTGTGAGGATAAAAATGATGGATGAAAGGGAAAATGTTGACCATTTTATAGGAAACAAGTGATGTCATCGAACGCGTGACTGCATTTATAGACGGCATACGGGCGAAACTCCGTGCACGTTTTCACACCTTGCATCATGTATCCGACTTCTCTTCTTTCAGGAGAACCGCTGAAAAATTACTCGTCTTTCTGAAGAAAGAGTTGAAAAATTACTACCGTAACCCCCTTTTCTTTCTTGGGTGCTCGGTTTTCTTTCCCTCCCATTCTGCATAACCCAGAAATCTGCATCGCACACATTCTACCGTCGCGGTGCAACTTTCTCAGGCAAATAGTGGCTTATTATTATGAGGCTAAATCCATGCGATGCGGGCTAGGGCTTGCCAACCGGTACATACCACCGGTACCTGAAAGGTCACACTGACGGTTGCCAGGCAACCATTACACATGCAGCGTTGAAGCCTGGCATGCAGCCTCACGCGATGGAGGCTCGCTGGGAAAGTCCACTATCGGCACCGAAACGGATTGCTCATGCCGCGCCGCGGGCGTCTGCCTCATTCTCGCATTTGCAGCCAGCAGCAGCAGGCAACTACCAACCAACCAACCAACCAGAATCGACAAGAACTGCAACTCGCAGCCATCAGTCAACAGCCAACACAAACGATGCCGTCTCCCGACGCCGACGTGCCGCTGCTGACGAGCGTGGACGTGGTGGTGCGCTACAGGACGGGCGCGCTGGCCAGTGGCCTCGTGCCGGAGCTCATCGAGCGCTTCGTGGACTGCTCGGCGCGCTGGAGCGTCGTCCGGGCGGCGTGCGTCGGCTACGTGCACCTGCTGGCACGGCTGGGCACCCGCGACGCGCCAATCTCCGAGAGCCAGATGGATTGGGCCATGCGCGTGGCCGCCGACCGCGGCGACCTCGCCGTGCTCCGGTGGCTCAGCGCGTACCGCCCGCAGTTCAAGATCTCGACGAGCGTCATGGACTCGGCGGCGTTCGCGGGCCACCTCCAGGTCGTCCAGTGGCTCCACTGCAACCGCAGTGAGGGCTGCACAGCGCACGCCATGGACAGCGCAGCCGCCTGTGGGCACGTCGACATTGTGCGGTGGCTCCACGAGAACCGGAGCGAGGGCTGCACAACGGCGGCCATGGACACGGCGGCTGCCGGCGGCCACCTCAAGATGCTCAAGTGGCTCGACGCGAACCGGAAGGAGGGCTGCTCCAGCGTCGCGGTGGATTTCGCCATCTCCAATGGCCACACGCACGTCGCCAAGTGGCTGAGCGAACGCCGCCGCTTCCGAGAGAACCGAGTGATCCGACAAGAGAGCAGAGCCAAAGCCTGTGGCCAGAACAAGCGGACGGACGCAAAGTGCCGAAAGCAGCACCTGGTGCGCGCGTAGAGAGCGAGGAGCAACTACTTAGGAAAGATCCACTCAATTTACATATAATAGTACTATTATTAAAAGCATTACATGCATACCCCGCGTTCTCGGCCGCCTCTGCCAGCTCCAGCACTTTGGCATCTTCTCTCACGCACGTCGTCAATAGCGCGACTCCGAAGTCGTCACCAGGTATCTTCAACTACGACTCCAAGCGAGAATGCCTGCCTAATACTGTAATCGAGACGCAGCACGATAGAGCGCTTTTTTTTGCATCGCCCTGCCCTTGCCTATCCAGTCGTCCCAACTGCTGTTATGTCTCCACATCCACCATCGCAGGAAACCCGGAGTCGTGGTGGCGTCCTGAACAGCATGGTCGCTACCGCCGCTGACGCCGTCGCTGTTTGCTCTTCTCGGCGACTCCGTTGTTGCTCTCAGGCACTGGGACCGCATCTTACCAATATGGGACTAGTGGAAGTTCCATGCCGATCGCGTCTCGGGCGGTCGATCGTTCTACTCACAGCCCAGCCATTTCTCTTCGACCGGATCACATTGCGTCGAAGGATTTGAAGTCTTCGGCTCTCGATAGTCAATGGCGACCCATCCCACGCGATTACTTTCATTCGGCTGTTGTAGCACATCCCGACTTGTCCAGATGGTACGCTGCACTGACGGTACAAGACCCCACCACACGCATCAATGGCAGCCTTACTTGGGCCGTTGAATTGATCAAATACGTTCACATACCACGCACACACAGAGCTGCGGAACCGCTGCAAAGTCGGGCGATTCACCTATTGGTACGCACCGCCGACCTCTGTTGCAACGCAAGGCCGGGAGCTGCACAGAAGCTGCGACTGGTTGCATGGAGTTTGCAAGTACCCATTGCAGCACGCTGGCATGTCTTGAACCATCAGATACGACAGCTTCGTCAGCATCTTTACATCAGGCGCTTGTTCCAACGATCGAAGCATGAGGAGCTCCAGGCGCGCTAGATTTATGTGCAACGGGCGAAACGAAGGGATTTGTGGAAGCTCCCTGAGCAGCACGAGCGACAAGGTCTTGAGGTTCGCTAGTCCCTCAAACGATGGAAGCGCAGTCAGCGAAAGGTGCATCGCCAAGTGGATGGTCGTGAGGACTCGCATCCTAGAGAACATCGCGGCTGGCAACGAGACGAGATTCGTGGAGCCAGGCTTGCCTTCGATGTGCCTGATACATATGGCGACATAGACAGCGCGTCAAGATCACCAGAAACGAACTCTCTATCGCGTTCAAGTATGTACAGGAACTCGAGCTCGACAAAACCGGCGAACCAATGCGGGAGCGCTTCAATGTCCGTGTACATCAGCGAGCTGCCACACAAATCTCAGTGCGCCATCAAGAACAGACGATAGCAGCATGCCCTTGCGTACATACATGTGACGGAGACTCCGACAGGCACGGAGCTCTGGTGGGAACTCGACAAGTCGCCGATTGATGAACTGAAGGACCTGGATATTCCCAGACGCTGCAAGTGACGCCACCGACTGCGTCACGTCCACAGGGTTTGTCCACACCTCATAATTCGATGGAGCTTTGTCGACATCGATCAATGCGAGGCATGGGCAGTGACCGCCGTTCGAGATTCGATGCGCATGCGCCACACACCCACGGAACGACGCGCATACATCCCGCGATGACGACGCACACGAGCACGTGTAAACGATGAGGAAGCCGCCGAAAGCGAGGAATGGCACAGCCAGCTACTTTGGGACGGCCCTTTGCTCCGCTGCTCGTCGCATTTCGGAGCTTGCACCCCGTGCCTGGGGATCTGCGGACGGACGGCGATCCTGCCGATGCGACGCTATTCGCGCGTCAATCACGCGCTTTAATCGGTAGCAGAAAGACAGGTTCATGCTGATGCGAACCACCAGCGAAGCCGCGCCTTGGATACGAAGCGTGTTGAAGTTGAGCAGGAACAGCGTGACCTCGGACGGATCCGCCATGAGTCGTGCCTTCCGCTCGAACCGGCTGGCGTGTGCGGCCTCGAGGTAAAAGCGCGCCAAGCCGCGGTTGAACTGAAAGTTGCAGTAGCTATGCATGAGCAAAATGATCGGAGCCGCCACTGTCATCACCAGATCAAACCTGCAGGAACATGTCGACACATCCGAGACTCATCAAGTAAACACACAATAGACTCCCTTAGTGCCGACCACATTTCGATATGCACGCAAACCGCACAGTGTGTCGACGAGAACTTCTCTGAAAGCAGACACCTTCATCGGGTTCATGACAAAGAGTCCATAGCAAATCGAGTTGGCGGCAATCAACGCCGCATATGAATGACAAAGCACCAGAGGGAAGCCCGACTCCAAGATCTGATGCAGCGTGAGGGTCTGAAACACGAGGTCGACCGCTTTCATCCAAAAGTTCTGCAATAGAAACATGCGCATAAAATGCATCAGAGAGTGCTCGTCAGCGTGTGTGTGTGTGGACGATAAATTTACGAAGTTGTGCATACCCAGAGTTTGCGATTGGGACCATCGAAACGCGTGAGGTTCGACCAAGAGGACAACGCGCGGCTACTCCTTCCAGACGACACGCTTGGAAGCACGCGCGTAACGCGGATACCTCGAAGCCGCCATAGCGAATCGCGCAGTAGAGTCGTTTTCGCGAAGGCGTACAGGTATCTGAGCAGCGCGAGCCCAAGTCCGACGCAAACAATCATCGCAAACGTTGACTCTGGGTCCAAGATGAGCCAAAACGCTCCGTTGCCGAACTCTACCGTGTCCATGAGGTAGTTGGCTGTAGCGTTCGGCGCGATGTCCAGCACTATCAACCACGTCGTCCATGCGATCGACACCAAGACCACGAGCAGCAGCGGAGGTCCGAGTCTCCCAGACGCGTCTAGAAATG
>JAADVP010000640.1:0-16941 GCA_023335675.1 Globisporangium solare | reverse complement strand
GATCCTCCAGGACGCCAAGTCCTTCAACAGCCTCGGCTTCGTGTGGAAGTACATCATCATCGACGAAGGCCATCGGCTCAAGAACATGGACTGCAAGCTCGTGCGCGAGCTCAAGCGCGCGCGCTCCGAGAACCGCCTGCTGCTGACCGGCACGCCGTTGCAGAACAACCTGAACGAGCTCTGGGCGCTGCTTAACTTCATCCTGCCCGACGTGTTTGACGACCTGGAGCTCTTCGAGAGCTGGTTCTCGTTCACGCCCGACGGCGCGAGGGACGGCACGGCCATGGCGCAGGACGTACTCGCAGGCACCAAGAAGGCCGAGATCGTGACCAAGCTGCATGAGATCCTGCGGCCGTTCCTGCTGCGGCGGCTCAAGGTCGATGTCGTGGACGAAATGCCGTCCAAGACCGAGATCTTTGTCTACTGCCCCATGTCGACGGAGCAGCGCGAGTACTACGCGATGATCCTGAACTGCACGCTGCAGGACGCCATGGAGGCCAAGTACGGCAAGTTCCGCGGTGCCGCGTTCAAGACCAACAGCGTGCGCAACCGCGCGATGCAGCTGCGCAAGTGCTGCAACCACCCGTACCTGTTTGACGAGCCGCTGAACGCGAGCGGCGAGCTGGACACGGACGAGCACATGGTCCACGCGTCTGGCAAGCTGGAGGTCATGGACAAGATGCTCAAGCAGCTCAAGCGCGACGGCCACAAGGTGCTCATCTTTTCGCAGATGACCAAGGTGCTCGACATCCTCGAGGATTACATGGGCTTGCGGGGCTTCAGCTTCTGCCGCTTGGATGGCAGCACGGATCTGCGCGCGCGCCAGGAGCAGATGGACGCGTTCAACAAGAAGAACGGCGGCCCCAATGGCGAGGACATTTTCTGCTTTTTGCTGTCGACGCGCGCCGGTGGACTTGGTATCAACTTGATCTCGGCCGACACGGTGATCTTCTACGACTCGGACTGGAACCCGCAGCAGGACAACCAGGCGCAGGACCGTTGCCACCGCCTCGGACAGACAAAGGAGATCGTCGTGTACCGCCTCGTGACCGAGAACTCGTTCGAGAACCGCATGGTCGCGCGCGCGATCGAGAAGCGCAAGCTCGAGCGCGTCGTGATCCAACGTGGACAGTTCAAACAGCAAAACCACTACCACCAGCACCGCACGGGCGACGACGACAAGAGCGCGCTCAAGGCGCTCACGAATGAGGAGCTCGATGAACTGCTGAAGGACGACGTGTTGATCCGAAACGGCATCGAAAGCGGCGGCATCCAGGACGACGAGCTCGACCAGATCCTCGACCGCGACTTGGTCGTCAAGAGTTTTGTGAAAAAGGACGCAAAGCACGACACCGAAGCGGAGCAAGCGCCGCAGAAGAAGAGCAAGACGGCGACTGGCAGCAAGAAGAGTCGTGACGATACAGTGCTGTTGGAGCGCAAGGGCAACGGATACGAAGTCGTGGAGAACGCGATAACGACCGCCATGGAGAGTTTCGCCTAAGGTGTTAGAAGTAGTTGCTTCGTCAGTCAATGGGATTCTTTTTTCGTACAATATCACGGTGAGTGGCTGTCATAGATGCCACCAACATGGACATAAGCTTATCGGCGAGTTGAGGCGTCGTCAGACGAAGGCGCTCGATGGTGTCCAGAGAAACCACATCGCACACTTGGACAACCTTGTTATCCATTCGGATCCAGGGAGAGCAACGAAAGAGAGAGAGAAGAATAACATCCCATGTTGTGACGATGCGGAGCTGCGGGTAAAACAGAGTAGTTTACGCCTTCAAGCATGCAAAACGAGCCAAATTGTCATCGATGGAATCCATCCACACGCACCAATTACGTCAACCTGAGCTGGAGGAGACTCATGAACCTGTTGAGGTCGCCTACTGCTCGAGCGACCTCGTAAGCGGTTCCTGCTCGAGAAGGAACGTCGTCATGAACGAAGGCGGGGAGCGCATCGTCACGACACGGAACACGAGATTCATCGCCGCGACGAGGTTCTTGAGCGGGCACACGTTTTTCTGCATCTCCTGACGCGTGATCTCGAGCAGCAAATCGCGAATGAGGCTGCGTGGGTTTTCATTCGTTTCATCACATCACACGACAAAGGAAGCAGACAGTTAGTGGGCCTTCAGCCACCGTCGCTCACAGCAGTTCAAGCGCAAACACATACTTTGCATTCACAAATTGGTGCTCGACGGCATGCACTTGTGACGATTCTTGCGCTTGCTTCAGCTTGTCGAGCGGCACTTGGTGTCGGATCCATTGCCAGAGCTGCGCACGCGAGATCTCTGCGGTCGCTGAGTCCTCCACGCACCCATCGACAACGACGGTGCCGTGACCGTAAAACCACCCGAGCACGTAAAAGAGCGCGACTCGCAAGTTCAGCTCGACCGAGTGCTTCGTCACGTACCCTTGTGGCAGCACCAGCAGCGTTTTCTCGTAAAACAGCTCGTTTACAGGCGAGCGCAGATCCAGCGACTCCAACGTTGTATTGACCTCGTCGCGCGCCGACGTGAACACCTGATGCAGTTGCGACAATAAAGCAGGCCAATCAGCCATCCACTCATACCAGTTGCTAAGACGACAAGCAAGCGCTTACCTCTAGGATGGGCTCGACCAGTGCCAAGTCGTACACAAGCGCACCATCCGATCCAGCGATAGCTTCAAACAACTTGGCGCTTTTCGCTTTCTCGATCGCAGCTGCTTTCGACAGACTTGGAGGGAGTTGATCCAGAACAAACGGCACCATGCCCGTCGTCGCCGGCGCGCCTCTGCGCTTGCACGTACGAATCAAGAGCTCCATGTAGTGCCTGCGAATGCAGAAAGCATGGGACCGTCGTTTTATTACTGCAGCTCATTTGATCAGGCACAAGTAGCGAGCGTACTTGAGGAAGTCCGATCGCATGGAGACGCATTGCTGGCGATCCGGGAGCAAACACGCCTTATCGTGGCGAAAGTTGACGACAATGGACGCCGTGTAGTCCCACATCCCGCAGTTCAGTCCGGATGAGTGATGACGCAGCTCGTAAAGGATCTCGTCCATCTCGAACGCCGCAAAGATGCTTTCAATCAGGACAGTAGCCTTGATACTCCCCTGGTGGTGCATTGGACGGTCAAATGGGCAATGCAAATTCAGACCAGGCATTCACAATTGCTGCAAGTAGGAAGAGCACAAAGTACCATTGGCAGCCCCAGACGTTTCTCCGCGTGCACGAAAAGCTTTCTCCAGAGCGCGGCTTCTTCGAATCCTTCAAGCTGCACAACAGGCAAACAACAACAGCAACAATGCACACCGTTGGCGTATTTTGGCGCAATTTCATAGTCTCAGACGCCATTCATACCTTTGGAAGGTACAAGAATGGTCCGCGACCATTCTCAAACAGGAGTTTGCCACTGCATCACACAGATAAAAAAAAAAAAGGGCAAAAGTATGAGAAAAATGACTCACGGGTCACGCGGCTCCTGCAGTGACACGGACAACGCACTTGTGGAAGAGATGGATCCCACAGTCGAACACAGCACCCGGGACAACGGTCCCATTGACCAGCATATTCTGCGCCCCTCACGCACCAACACAAGCAAGCATCACCATGAGACCAATACCGTTTGATTAGAATTGCTAAAGCGATGAACGATCACGTACCATCTCGTCCATGTTCCACGCTCGCGGGCGAATAAGCAGCAACGCTGGGTCGCGCACGAGAGTCGCGCCGTCCACGGCCAGCGTCCCGCGACTCGCCTCCATGATGTTGAAATGGCCCAGCAGCGTGTTCTTCCACGTCGGGCAGTGGCCGTCGTCGAAATCCACTTGGACGCCCTGGACACGGTGATTCCGTCCATACGCGAGAGTGAGTGGGTACTCAAGATCCACCCACAGCTTCATCCTCTCGGGTCTCTCGCTACCTGAGCTCCCGAGTTCAGCGAGCGCAGCAGGAACTCTCGGTTCGCAGGCGACACATCGCCGATGTCGACGCGTCGGTCACGCAGAACGGGTGGGATCGGGTCGATCTTCCAGTTGACATCGTCGCGAGTCGCTTTCGTGCTCGAGAGAAACTTTGGCACCGCATGCTGCTGCTCCACGGCCACGCGTCGAGCGCTGCGGCGGTGGTGAAGCTGCAAAAGCACCACGCGCAACAGGAAAGCTCGATTACTGACAACATACGCGCATAAACACGAAAAATACCGTCGTCCATATGCACAGCACCTGCTCAATGTCGCGCGCAAAGGTGCTGGCGAGCTCGGCCACGAAGGCGAGCGCTTGTGACGTCAGCACGGCGTCGTACACGGCGGTATCCAGCGCCGCGTCGCACTGCGACACGTGCACGTCGTCAGCAGCAGACGCAGCAGAGAAGCCGATGGCGCTGCTGTTGCTGCGGGTGTCGTCATGCGCGGCGGCGCGGAGCTGCTTCTGCAGGCGCGCGATGCGGTCCATCGTGCTGTGTGCGCGGAGGCGGAATGCGGAATGCAGAATGGAGCCTTTGTGAATGCGCAAAAGCGAATCAGCTATGAAGGAGGTCACGCTACTTATAGACCTCTTTATAATGTGGGTACCTGCTAAAATGCACTATGAGTGTACGTTGACGGCTGTGAAATGCGTGAATTTGGTCTGTGTATCAATAGTAATTGAATACAAGAGGTGGACCCATCCAGGATTCGCATTCAGATACGATATCTACCAATGAAAAGTCGTTTTCGGGTATTCACACACGGCGTTTTAGCCAATCGAAGAGTCTCCACTATTCCAGTCTTTGTGTGTGGCTCTCTGTTGCTGCAATTGGAGCAAAGGCGAACATGGGGCAGCGCATCAAGCTGGTGTTCGTGGACGAGATCGCGCGCTTCGTGGCGCGCCGGCGCGGCTTCTGCGCGTGCTGGTACCTGGTGCCGCACGGCGCGAAGCTCGTGGGCGACGTCGCGTACGCGATCATGGCCGAGTTCGAGCTGCTCGGCGCGTGTCCGTCGGGTGTCGAGCTCGCGCTGCAGGAGCTGCCGCTGCTGCCGAACCAGGACGCGCGCATCGTGCGCGACAACGACGAGATCCACGTGCACTGCGCTAGCTCTGAGGCGGTGACACCGTATAGCAGCAGCAGCAGTGTGAACAGTGCGTTGAGCATGCCGTTGTTCATCGGCGGCAAGCAACGGGATGCCGCGATGCTTTTCGGCAGCTCAAGAGATGGCGAGGACGTGGCACTGAGCAAACACGATCGAAAGCGCAGGGAGCGGCAGCTGCGGGAGATGCAGCAGCGAGCGCAGAACGCGGCGGCCGAAGAGACGAAGCGCCGCAAAGAATCGAAGAAGAACAAGAAAGAGGCAAAGCGAGCCAAGTCGCAGCGACAGAAGGCGAAAGCTGCCGAGACGCTGGCTATGAAAGCCAACAAAGAGAGCAGCAGCAGTAGCAGTAGCAGTAGTAGTGATAGCGAAGAAGATGGCGACGAAAAGCAGAGAGAGAACCGCCAGAAGCCTCAGAAAAGCCTTGCGACGAAGCGCAAAGCGGCTGAGGACAAAGCGCGCAGCTCCAAGCCGGACTCTAGCAGCTCAAGCGATGGTGCCAGTAGCAGCAGTAGCAGCGACTCGGAGAGTGACGACGAGAAGCCCGCGGGGCCAGAGCGGAAGCGCCTTCGCGTATCGCAGCCACCTGCCCCAACATTGCCGACAAGACCTGCTGTGAACAGCAACTCTGTTGCGGCACTTGCCAAGCCACAGGCAGCCGCAGAGTCCGAGGGGACGCAGCGAAGAAGACGTCGTCCGCGCCATCGAAAGCCACGCGACGCGCCCGCCAGTGCCGCCGACAAGGCGGTGGAGGCGACCGCAGTCCGCAAACGCACCCTACCGGCCGCACCAAAGGCGGATTCCCAAACTGTGTCACCCCCAACAGCGGCAGTTGCGCCCCCGCAACACCATTCTTTAGCTGCTTCCAGTGGTGAAGACTCGTCAACGACGACCCCTGCACCGATCGTGAAGGGCCACGTCCGCTTTGGCGATGCCGGCGAGAGCCAAGTCGTCGCGCCGCCGGAAAAAGTGCTAAACGTGCGGAAACCGCGCAGCGCGTATGTTCCGCCAGAGCTGCACAAGTACGGACCCCGCTCCGAAGCAGCAGAAGCCGTGGCGACCGAGCGCTCGGGACGCACGCAGTCGAAGGACAAGCGACTCCCACGGACAGCAAATAGCAACCCAGCTTCGTCCAAAAAGAAAGCGGACGAGATGTGGAAGCGGCCGTACGAAATCGTCGCCTCCATCCACGATACTCCAGTAGACACAGCCCCAAGCATCGTACGTGGACACTCTAGTATGACACTGCTGCTGGTTTGTCTTACTGATAGAACTTACCTCTTGCTCTGTGTGCTTTCCAGGATATCCAGAGTCTGCTGGCAATGTTTCCGCCTTCATCGACCGCCATCTCGACCGAGTCGGTGGCCGAAGGCGACGTGATCGCGTACAAGACCCTGACGCTGTGCATGGAGACGTGGCAGCCGCTCGTCAGTGCGTGGCTCTGTGGACGCGTGGCGAGCGTCGCTCCAAGCGAAGGAACGATCAGTGTGACGCGCATGGCGCTCTCCGTGAGCGACCAGCAGCTCCAGTGGAAGCAGTCAGCACAGGAGACCGAAGAGGTCCAAGCGAGCGAACTCAGCGAGCTTCGATACCTGCACGGACCGAGCTTCCAAGCCCTCAAGGAGCTCCAGAGCCAGCAGCAGCAGTCGTGAAAAGCTCCCAACATGGCGCAATGGACACAAAATATAAGACGTTTACTCCCGTTTGCTTACAGGCAACGACACAATATCTACTAGGACGATCGCTGGGCGACCCGCAGCCAATCATTCTACTCAGACGCGCGGACCGTACACCGACAGATCGTTGTCCGCGAGGATGAACTGCTTGAAGTTGTCCTGAAACGCGCTCGCGAGCTTGTGCGCCGTGGCGTCGAACGCGCCCTTGTCCTCCCAGGCGTTGCACGGGTTCAGGATCTCCGCGGGCACGCCCTCGACGGCCGACGGGATCTGCACGCCGAATACCGGGTCCTCCGTGAACTCTGCGTTGTTGATGCTGCCGTCGATCACGGCGTCCACGCACTTGCGCGTGTACGAGAGCTTCATGCGCTTGCCCACGCCGTAGGCGCCGCCGCTCCAGCCCGTGTTGATCAGGTACACCTGCGTCTTATGCTCCTCGAGCTTCTTCTTGAGCAGGTCGGCGTACTTGGTCGGGTGCAGCGTCATGAACGCCGCGCCGAAGCACGTTGAGAACGTGGCCTGCGGCTCCGTGATGCCGCGCTCCGTGCCCGCGACCTTGGCCGTGTAGCCCGACAAAAAGTGGTACTGCGCCTGGCCCGACGTCAACTTGGACACTGGCGGCAGAACGCCGTAGGCGTCGCACGTGAGGAAGATGACGCACGTCGGGTGGTTGCCGCGCGAGTTCGGCTGGTGGTGCGGGATGTGGTAGATCGGGTACGACACGCGGCCGTTCTCCGTCTTCGAGTTGTTGAAGTAGTCTGGCACGTTGTGCTCGTCGATCCAGACGTTCTCGAGCATCGCGTCGCGTCGGATCGCGTTGAAGATGTCGGGCTCGTTCTCGGCGCTTAGGTCGATCGTCTTGGCGTAGCACCCGCCCTCAAAGTTGAACACGCCCTCGTCGTCCCAGCCGTGCTCGTCGTCGCCAATGAGCTCGCGCTTTGGGTCGGCCGACAGCGTCGTCTTGCCCGTGCCCGAGAGCCCGAAGAAGATGGCCGTGTCGCCCTTCTGACCAATGTTGGCCGACGCGTGCATGGCCATGACGCCGTCGAGCGGCAAAAAGTAGTTCATCATCGAAAAGATGCCCTTCTTCATCTCGCCGCCGTAGAACGTGCCGCCGATGACCGCGATGCGCTTCTCAATGTTGAAGATCACAAACACTTCCGAGTGCAGCCCGTGCGCCTTCCAGTCTTCGTCGACGACGTTGCACGCGTTGATGATCGTGAAGTCCGCACTGAAGTTCTGCGCCACGTCCTTGAACTCGGGGCGGATGAACATGTTGGTCACAAAGTGATGCTGCCACGCGAGCTCCGTGATCATGCGCACGTTCAGACGCGTCTTCTCGTTCACGCCGCAGTGGCCGTCGAACACGTACATGCGCTCGACTTGCGAAAAGTGCTTGGTGGCCTTGGCGAGCAGTATGTCAAACACCTCAGGCGTCGTCGGCTGGTTGATCTCGCCCCACCAAATGTTGTCCTGCGACGGCGCTTGCTTCACGATGAACTTGTCCTTGGGCGAGCGGCCCGTGAACTTGCCCGTGTCTACGGCGAACGTGCCGTTGGCCACGAATGTGCCTTCCTGGTACTTTTCCTCGTGCTCCGCGAGCTGCGCGTACGTGAGGTTGTGGAACACTGGGCACGCGTTCGAGATGCCGATGGCGCCCAGGTTCAGTTGCGCCGTCGTGGTTTCGTGCGCCATCTTGTGTGCTGAGGGGGTTGTTGTGGTTGTTGCTGGTTGGAGGCCAATTGGGAAATGAGCTGCTGCTGCTGCTTGCATGCTCCGCAGCAGACGGCGGCACTCGTTGCAGGCGCCGCGTGTCTGCGCGCAAACGCGAGCGCGTCACCAGTAGCCGCCGCAGCAGCCGCCGCAGCGCATGAGAAACGGCGGCGCATGTTGCGCATTGCGGCGCGTGCTGGTTGGCGAAGCGGAACGCACGATGCAACCGCGATGACGCGCGCGCGTCACAGTGTGGTGGTCCTCCCTTGTCTCGGTTGCATAGACAGAGCGACCGCGATTAAAATGATGAAGTAAATATTCGTGGTATAAAGGATTTTATTCGGAACATGTAAAGTATCATCTGTAGTGAATACGCTAGATAAAGAGTTAAATAGCTCCATTACGGCAGCGACGTTGATGGGTACTTCAAAAAAAGCTGTTTGGCTGCTTCGACGCAGCGGTGGCGCAACGTAAGCGTTATGCGAGGCGAGCCAGTGCCGAGGGGCCAAGTGACGTGTCCCTGTCACAGCATCTGCTTCAACTTGGAGCTGCTGGACCAGAGCCGCTAGAGAAACGTCGAGTGCGTCACAACGGCATCTTCAACGTGGCGGGGTTCATGGACACGACGCTCCTCGGACGATGGCGATGGCAGGACTCAGGTGCACGGGACTTTGGCTTTCGGAAACTCTCTGTGGGGGGCAATGCTCGCAGCCCCCCCATGTGCTGCAGATGCCCCCATTGAGGCACCGAGAAGTTTGATCCGCTCTTGTCGTTGGCGAAGCTGCTGAAGTGGGCTATGTGCTTTGGGTAGGAGCATTGGTGAGTTGCTTGTCTCTATATCGGTTGTTGCATTTGGTTGCGAATGGCAGTTACAGCTGCGACAGCAGTGCGCATATGTGGTGGCGCCATGCCTTTGCGTCCACGCGCGTGTGCGCATCTTGTGCTTCCATAATCGCGAAAAGAGCGCGAATGGCAGTGAGTGCGCCATGGCTTTGCGTCGGTGGATGTGCACGGACGGATCGCAGCCACGGAGTCGACGGTTGCCTGAAAGGGCAATGAAGCAAGCGCCTATTTTACCATTGAGACCGCGCCAGTTGCGACTCCTAATGTGTGCGTGGATCGATGAGGGCTGCGGTCCAGTCAGAATGGTGCATTACGTTGCAAAACTCGCGGGTGTGCTCGATCCACGTTGTCCCAATCGACACTACAGCGTGCTAGTGCTACAAAGTAGCGCCGACCTCGATGTCCGACGGACTTCGCTGCCGACCGACAGTAGAAGTTGCTGCCGTGGTTGACGGTCGCGCCCACTTGCAGGACCATGCATGAGCAATGCAAAAGGTAGGTAAAAGCTTATATATCGCTTTGTATTTGAAGCTGCTAGTAGAAATGACTCGTTTCATAACCAACTCATAAATAAGTGCATTGTGGCTTCGAGTGTGTCGCGCAACACCAATTCCTCTAATACGTTCGACGGAGAGGTGTCGGCACGAGCAAAAGGGGATAGTACACTCAACAATATCAATTTGATTCTGAAAAAGTTAGTTCATTTTCTTGCACACACAAATAAATTGTATTTTCTAAAGTCAACCCTGCAATTATTTCAACTCCATTTCTTCAAGCAAAAATCCAATTGAAATGATTGCAGAGTTGATTGTATTTGAATGATGCAACCAAAAGTTGATACGTACGAGAGAGATTGCTTTCTCCAGCCAGAAGCATCGCTCTGAGCCAAACGTAAAGCAGCTACAGCCCGACTCGACTCAAACTCCGCACCGTGCACCGCTCCATCGGTCGGCCTTCTCGGTCGCTTTGCAGCTCGAATTCGTCGCCATCGATGATCACGTGCACAATATTGACAACAAAATTAAATCGGTCGCCGTATTTTTCGATACAAAAGTGGCTGCTGGGGACAAAGTTCACCACGAACATTCTGCCAATTTTGAGACGATTCCTGTACTGAAACGCTTCTCCAGCGACCTTTGTCAAGTTCTCTACCCGTTTTGTTCGTCGTGATCTCAAATCCAAACTCCACGCCATTCGCATCTCGGATTCCCAGCCGTCTGTTTTCTGTAGCAAAAAGTCCGCGGCCTGCAGCCTCTGCGAGAACCACATAGTTGGAGTTGCCGCTCGCCGCCAGAATACCTCGAATCGACGCGTAGAGTTCAAACTGGAAGACAGCGCCGCTGAGCGATCCTGGGTCCATCACACACGCATGCTCCACCGTGTCGATGCGCATGTGCTGCGGCGCCAGCGCCAATAGCTCGCGAGGATCGTCAGCGAACGCAGCGTGCTTGACCTCTCGCACGGGTTGAGCTTCCAGGCAAAGTCGAAGCACCATCTCCGATGTCAGCACGAGAGCGCCGTTACGTCTCTCCCTGGCGATACCCATCTGGAGCAACTTGTCAAACTGGAGTCCGTCGGAGCCACCGCCGACCACCTTCTGGTGCATCAGTAGATACGTGAGCGCGTTCCAATCCGCCTCGTGCATCCGCCGCAAATCTTCGTCTAAACGTCGGTAAACCGGGTTGCATGTGGACACATACTCACGAAACTTGTGTACCTTGAACCAATCGTCCCATTCATCACGACCAAGGTGCCACTTTGTGTTGTTGACTGTGAAGCGGACCATCGACATGAAGGCGCCAGGATCACCGCAAGCGTAGTCGACGATCGCTTCGCGTGTTGAAGCGCTAAGTTACAGTGATCCTCTATGTGGATGAAAATTGGGCCGTTTGATCACAGGAGAACGGCTCGGCCTTGACATGGATATATAGACCCAGGTGGCCAGCGCCCACGCCGCTTTTATCGCACTTGTGCAGATTCCGCAGGCCGTAGCTTCCGATCCCGAGAAAACCGAAGAAGCATTTTGGGCCGTGCCAGCTCCGGAGCGCATCCACAAAACGGCGCGTCAAATCTGCATTGGCAAACATGGCGTCCATCTCGTCCACCATGATGCACACACGCTTCTGTCGAGCAGCAAGTGCTTGAGTGAACGCATCGGACGACTCGGTGGCTTGACCGAGGCTCGCGCCCAACAACTTCCAGAACGCCTCTTCTGTTTCGACGTGCGCGCTTGCTGCGATGCAGTAGACGACTTCGACTGCCGGGTCTTCCTCGAGGCGGTCGCGGAGTCGATACGCCATCGTCGTCTTGCCAAGCTGGCGCGGTTTGTAGAAAAGGCACAGCGCTCGAGTCTTCCGAGAAGGCGAAAAGACGCGAACGAGCGTCCTAAACGTGTCGATTTCGTCCATAGGAACCGAGTAGCAGTCCGTCTTGACTGGCCCTGGGAAAGGCACGAGTTCATGCGCCGGTCGGATCTTCTTCGCTGAAGGCTCGGTACACACACCGCGTTCGTGGTGCGGGATCTTGTGTTCTGGCAGCACCACCAGCACGTGGATTTGGTGCGGCGCCAGCGATCGTAGTCCGTGATCCCCCATCCCTTCTCGGATGATGCAGGTTGCTTCGAGGGGTTTGCCGCCGATCATCTCTCAGATGTCACGACTCACAGTTCCGTTTGCCAGATCCGATACAGATTTGTCGAGCCTTGCCAACCACATGTCAGGCGTCTTCATTGCCAGGTGGAGCTCCAGTAGCCGGGCGTCGCATTGGACCGTGCTTGCGTTTTTCGCCTTCACCGCGTCCTTTAGCTCTGCGATCAAATCGCTTTCCTTGACTTGAACAGCGAACGCGCTCCCTTTCACTCCCACGAACGCACACAGCAGCGCCACCATCTTGCTTCTGACTGCACGAAACGAAATGAGGAATGGTGTAATGAAAAAGAAGCATTCTTCTTCAAATCATGAACTCTCACGTGATCCTTGGTGTGTAGGCTCCTGTATCTTGACCACTTTCGTTTCCTTGCATCGATCCGCTTGCTTCGGTGCAGCCTTTGCCCTAGTTTTATCAGACGCGCCGCAAAACAACAACAACACAGTTTTAACGAATGATTGGGTTCTCGTCGTTGTGTTTTTCAGGCAAACGCTGCACATATCCTCCAACTGACTGACGATCGCCCGGTCTACTTACTACCCAGAGGCATTGTTTTTGTTCTGCTTCGATTCCCTACTTATGCGAGCAAGTTCTCGCCCTGGAAGTGGAAGAGCGCTGCACTGCCAAAGAACAACACGACACTGGCCAGCACGCCCTGGCGCTGCGGCGTGAGCACGGCCGAGACCGAGTCCTTGAGCTTCTGGTAGCTCGACTTCTGCACCGCAGCCTGGCCCGCGAAATTGCGGCCCAACAAAAGGTTGGACTTTGGCTTTGACACGCTGGCAGCACCGAGCGAGCGCTGGCTGGCGTTCAGACGCTCGTACTTGGTGCGAAGGCTCGCGGCCTCGCGCTCGAGGATCGCGAGAACGGCTTCGGCCTCCTGCTTCTTCTTCGAAAGGTTCACTGCTTCAATGCTAAGCGCTTCGATCTGGGACAGCACGAAGGTCGCCTTCACGTGGAAGCGCGTGGCCGCAGGCGCAGCGACCTCCTCCACTTCTTCCACAGCGGCTTCTTCGGTGGCAGTCTCCACAGCTTCTTCGACGGCTTCTGCAACAGCCTCCACCGCTTCTTCAACAGCGCTTTCGACAGCTTCAACGGCTTCTTCGACGGCTTCGACGGCTTCTTCAACCGCTGCGACGGCGGCAGCTTCCACCGCTTCGGCGACAGCCTCGACAGCCTCCGCGGCCGATTCCTCGCCAGCCGCGACAGCAGCAGCCTGCTCCTGCACAACTTCGGAGATCGACGCTTCTTGGTCAGCAGCAGCTTCCGGCTCGGCTATTTTTTCTTCTTCCACGGCCACGTCATCCTTGATCGTATACCACTGGTCGAGGTCCTTTCCCTGAAACAACGACGACACAGGGAACTCAATCTCCTTGACTGGTTCGGCGTCTGGTTCGTCGCCGTCCTTCGCGGCAGCCGCGACCGTGATGGTCACGACGGCTTCGCGCGATTGCACGGGGTCGAACACAAAGGTTGCTGGAAACGCGGTCTCCGCGGCCTCTGGCGTCCACTCCACCGAGCGCACGACCGGCTCCTTCTCGATCTTCTTCTTGATCTTCTTGGTGAGGATCGTGCGCGTGATCTTGGTCGTGGTCTTCTTCTTGCCGGCGCGCGGGTGCTCATGCTCGGCCTCGCCGTCGTCGCTGCTTTCCTTGTCGGACTCGTCGTCCTCGTCGGCCTTGAGCACCTCCACGCCGGTCTCGACGCCGTCCTCCTTCGTGATGACCTTTTCCGCGACGATCTCCTCCTCGCCCGTCTCCTCGTTCACACGCGTGACGGTCACGTTGTGCTTCTCGACGACGTGCTGCACCTCGACGATTTCAAACTCGTCCTCCTCGTACTCGGGGTCGAGCGCGACCGTGATGACGGCGTTCTCGACCGGGGTCTCGCCCTCGACTCCGTCGATCGACACCTCGAGGCGGCCGACGCTCTTGGCGGTCTTGGACTCGGCGGCCTCGCCGAGCGCCGTGATCTGCTGGAAGAGCGCGTTGATCTCCTCGTCCAGCGCCTTTACCTCGTCCACCTTGGCGGTCACCTTGCGGCGGCATTCGACGTACTGCTGCGACGCCTTCTGCACGAGCGCAGCCACAGCCGCCGACGACGTCGAAGAGGCCATGATCACTTGCTGCTTGCTTGTATGGAGCTCTCGCGAATGAGCGGATGGTCACACTGAACCCCTCCGATGCGGTGGACCACACAAAGCCCGCCTACAACGATCGATCAGTTGAGTATCGAATATGAAGAGGAACCCTTCATTGTTCTTCTTGGCAGGTACAGTAGGTGGCCTGAATAGAAAGAAGGTTGAGTGAGAGTGGACTGTGGTGACGCTATGATTTTATGAGCCATAGAGTGATGGTTGGTGCTGAATGAATGCGAATGCAAGGAATGCTTGTTTGGAATTGCCTCGCGCCTTGGATCAAAAGCACGCCCAAAGAAGACAATGCGCTCTTGTGAACCACCACAGCGCCACTTGTAGGCTTGTGGCATTGCTCTCAGTCGCGAAAAAAATCCATCCGTAAACCCAAACGTTGCTCTCGGCTAAGATACCACCGGCAAACACAAACAGCACCAATGGGATCGACTCGAGATCATTGAACACAACCCGGCGCTAACCGAGCTCCACGTGCCGCACGAGCGCGAGCTGGTCACTTGGCGGCGCGTCTGTTGCGCTCGTGCCGTAGTTTTGCTTTACATCGGAAATCTCTTGGTCATGTGCAGCTTGCTGTCTTCGGGATGATGACCCCCCAGCACGGAAGCCCTTGCGGCTCTGAATAGCAAGCGTGGTCAGGGATTCATTGAAAAAAAAAAACACGGTGGTGCAGGCAACAAAACCTTGTAACTGGCTTCGACCATCTCGGAGAGTTGCTAAAGCGACTGGCGCTTTGTCGATGCTGGTCAAGTGCACGCGGCCATGGCGACCGCGAGCACGTTCGCTCGCGTTGCCCACACGTTCGCGTACGCCAAATCAATCCAACCGCAGCGGTCGATGCTCTGATTCGTCGGCGTCTTGTCGACTGCCGTCGGCGTGGCCAATGCTACAGTTGCGATCTTGTGAGTGCCGACAAGTACGATTTGCTTTGGCTATAGCATTGCTGATTGGGTTGTACCAAGTTGTTGGCCAATCGGAAGGCGCCTATCTTTTTATTTTATCCAATCGAAATGCGCTGCACAGAAGCCACCGAGAGTGGTCCACATGAACTTAGAGCCCCTCGCAGCTTTTTGCGTTGCTACAGACAGAATTGACTGGCAATATGGCCGGCGATGACGCCGTCGGCCCCGTGTCTCCCGACAGTGGCAGCGCTGCGCTGGAGCTCGCGCTGCTGCGATTCACGGCCGTCGGGTGCGACGAGCTCCGCAGCGAGCTCCTGTCCAACGACGCACAAATTATCGCGCACCCGCAGTCGGCGCTCGAGCCTCTGCAGGAGCTCACGCAGTTGGTGCAGGCGGCGGACGCGACTGCGTTCTTTGCGCAGCGCAAAGCAGTCGTCGCGGCCGTCAAAGAGGTCTGCCGGATACTCACCGCCTATATATCGGCTGTTGCAGCCGACCAATCGGAAAATGTGGCGGTGTTCCTGCGTTTGGACGACAATCTGGTGCCGTTGATGGGGTTTCTTGGCGCGTTCACGGATCGCATGCGACTTGGAAAGCAAGAATTATCATCCGAATGCCAAGCGCAGGTCGAAGTTTATGAGCCAAGGGAACTGCTGCGGTGGGTCCCGTTTGTTGCGAATGCGTGCTCTTACATCGTGTGCAGCTACGTACCTGCGGCCGATGCGATGCGCTCCTTCACGGAAGCCGACCGAGTCCTCACGACTTGCGAAGCCGTCACAGCAACGAAATCGAGATCCGAGCTGCTTGCGCGGTACATTGAGCAGCTCGTCGCGCTTTCCTCGCAGAGCAGCTCGAAAGAAACCTGGGTCGACCAGCACTCGATCCCAAAGCACGTGCTGCTGTGGATCACCGTCCAAGTTCCGTTCCCGCATCTCGGTGGCGACGTGCTTGGTCGGCTTTTGGCGCTGGTGTTCCCGCTGATCGACGACCTCCACGATTCGGCGCAGTTTGTGGGTGCGCGAATGCTGCACCACGTGGTGCACAATGTGACGTCAACCGAGCTGCGCTGGTACTCGGACGTGCTTCTCGAAGTGCTGCGTGTCGCCATCACATCACGGAAGCAAGACATCATCGACGTCCTGCTCGAGTGTCTGTCGACAGCACTGGACAAACTGTCTCCTCCAAGCGAGTTTGCTCACTACGACAAGTTTTTCCCGCGGTTGCTGAACGATACGAGTCTTTGCGGTGATGTCACGATTCGCATCGTGTTTCTTCGTCGCTTGCGTCCAATGATCATGCGCATGGGGGCGCCTCATAGCATCCACCTTATCCGGTACCTGCAACCGCTTCTGGAGGTGATCGTCGCAACTTTCGAGAGCATCAACGTGCCGTTGCTCATGGAGACGCTTGAAACACTGCGCGTCACGATCCTGTGTGCGTGGCCACGGATCCCAAGCCACTCGGAAGAAATCTTTGTCGGCGTGATGCGCGCAGTGGCTTTCTGTGAAGTGTTTGACGACGCAAGTGCCGGCCAAACGCCTGATTCTGACAAGAAAGCGAGTATTCTGGCGCGCTGCGAGGACATTCTCGGGCTCTTGCACGACCTCGACGCTCCAGGACGAGACGAAGCCGCAGCTGCTGTAGATAGCGACGGCGGCAATGCGAGCCTGTCTCACGCATTTGTGCTGGAGATGCTGCAGGACGTGGGGTCCGGATGCGCTCCACTGCGTCCATTCTGCGATCGCATGCGCGCAGCATTCCGCTCGTGAGAAATCTGTGACGTGTGTAGAGGGGTTGATAACACTTTTGTGGGTAAGCCTACAGTGCGCGCCAAAAGTAACCGAACAAAATGTTTTTACGCGTAACTTTCTAAACAATGATGCTATAAACGAGCAAATTAGAAGGATAAAATCCACGAATTACGACGACTCGATCCATACAATTTCCATGCTGATCCGAG
>JAADVP010000064.1:0-43220 GCA_023335675.1 Globisporangium solare | reverse complement strand
TCCGAGGTTTTTCATCCTAGACTGGATTTTCCTCGTCAAAAACACAGAAAAATATACTGTATATGTATACATTGGTTACGAGTCACACTTGCCTAACCATACATGATGCTGGTTTAATGATATTTGGATAATGTGTATATTTTGTCGTATAGTATACGTGATTGGTCTATTTTTTTACTTTTAATTTATCCCGGTGTATATTTTTATATTCCCATTTATTTATTATTTATTTTTCGCTGTTGCTTCCTCCCAAAATCACCCTACAGCTGGTGATATCAGGCTGGGAGATCAGAAACGAGCCCAAAAGGCAGTGAAAGTCGCTGTCTGCCGAGATAGATCTTCTGATACATCCGCGAAACATTTTAGACGCTATTTACCGGCTGCATTCATTTGGTTTTCTGTTAGGTCCGCATTCTGTATACGTCCGCGAGCACCAAAATGCTTATGAAAACGAGACCGTGGCATCATACAGTACCGAAGTGTACTGTACGAAAGTATCATGTTGAGTGCGACGATGACGAGACGGCCATCATTTTCTTTGGGCCGCGTGGTCCATCAAACAAGCCTCTGGAGACTTTCCTCTCACGTACACAATGAAATGCTTGCTGCTCCTGCCACGACCAATGTCGGCACAGAGTCTACACCGAATTCGCAACTGCTGCTGTGCGGCCGCAGCTTTTACGAGCTTTACGAAGCGACTGCAGTATCCAGAGCGCGCTTCGTGTGTGTGTGTGGCATTCGCGCTTCGTTGAGGCCACGAGCGCTCTATCACCGCTGAATCACGGCATCGGTTACGCTGATCATTTGGATTGGATGGGCCCGCATACCCAACCCGCCCGACATGAGACAAACTGCCGTCAAAGATCGCGCACTGTGAAACTCAAAAGCGAAATTGCAGCTGCATGAACTCTCAGGTCTAGCTGATCCACTTTGTACAAGCCAGCTGGACAGCACTTACGTTACTCACTTTCGCAAACAATTCATTCTCGCAGGGCGGCTCAATCGCGAGTTCGAAAAAAGATTCGTGCGTCCGGTAGGTACTATCCCGGTGTCTCCGTACTGTACGCCGCTGCACCGAGGCATACAGTTCGATCGTGTCGTGCTTCTGTTTTACAGTACACGGCGCGCCATATCATGTCATAGAGAATGCTGCAGTCTGTAGAGGCACTCTCGCGTTGTGATGCGGGTCATCACCATAACAACTGCAGTAGATACATTGCGCGCGGGATGATACACGGAGAAAAAAGATTGGTCGCAGGTACTGACCACACGCACCCTCTCTATGCACTCAAGAGTGAGCGCTGTCGCACTGTTGAGTCATGATGCCAGTGGTGTCCGCTTGCTTGCACGCCGCTTGGAAACCCACCACCCAACGCGCTAAACAGAGTACCACCGTGCGCGCGCATTATATTTTAGCAGCTGTGCCGCGCTTTCTGCATCGTGGCCTTTCTTCCTCGTGTGCCTGCAGCAAATCTGGAGCGTGCAAATGCAAACGGAAGCATGCGCACAAGCAACCGCTGTCTGGTGGTGGGGAACAGAACGTGGTGCGAGCTTTGTCCCACACAGCAGACAGTGCAGCGCGCTTTTCGCATGCGGAAGGCGCTCTCCAGCACGCGCGATTGGAAAGACCAGCGCGCCGATTTCTTGGTTTTCTTTTTAGTCCCGAGCAGTCATCCACTAGTCGCTGCGTGCGATTGCGATTCCGCAGTGACCGCGACGGCCCCGCGTAAGGAGTGTACAACAAGCGCAAAATGGCCAGCGCACGCATCGCGGCCGCAATTTGCCTGTCTCTATCGCGTGATCTGAGGATGATTTCTCTTGGTGTCACCCCCAAGATCTACGTAGTTTCGGCAGGCAGGAAGGATGCAAAGGCACTGACCGGATCGCTCCCAAGTCTGCTGACATCGCGCGCAAGTCGCGGATTGATTGGTCTCCTTGGCAACTTGACGATGACCTCATTCCAGCAAAGTTGCGCGCATGTGTTCACTTGGCACCATCATCAACAAACGCTATCAGAAACAAGGATTGCGAGACGACGCGGGTTATGTCAGCGCAGTCGCCCGTGCGGCGCAGACAGAGACCATGCACTCCTCCGATCAGCGAGCGCACTCGCACCGCTGACATCTCTCCTCGCCGCCGCCGGTCTGGAGCGCGTCCGGCCTGGGCATCATCTTCTCTCATGCTGCGCTGAGGGTTCAGCGAGGCCCGGACGCAGCAAGCAGCCGCAGCGAAAGGCAGACGGCTCTCCGTGATGCGCGCGCACTTTTGGATGCGCAGAGCCACCATGTCAGTACTGCTCGCTTAAACACAGAGGACGGGTTCACGGACAAAAAGCGACGACTTGACTGCCTGCCTCGTCCCGTGTGAGCTCTATCCGGATAAAAGAGACGGGCATTTGTTGTTTTTTTACAAGTCTCTGTTATCCGTCCTCCATGCATTCTTGCAAATACATGGACGCTTTGCAAGGACGCGCCTACATATGCAGACAATTGTATGGAGCATGCTTTCTATCCTCTGCCGAGACACTGCAGGGGGAGGGGAGGCTTTTCCTTACAAGGTCTTTTCCTCGATGCCGCCCGCCGGTTCCGCCCACAGACCCGCAAGCGCCAGTCAACGACCGCTTGCAAGGGCGCCGTAATCACGCGTATTCCTCTGCGCAGCAAGCAAACAGCCAACTGGAAGGAAGCACACGCGCAGGGGAAGTGCGACTGTCCTCTTCCATCATGTATTCAGCAAGCATTGTTTCAAGGTGAGTGCGCAGCAGCAGCTGCGAGCCGCGGCGTCTATGCGGCGATTTCGCAATGCGCCCGATAATGAGCTAACCGCCCCGTGCATTGCGCACCTCGAGCTTTTGCTTGTTTGTTAAACGCAAAAGCTCTAGACCGGCCAGGACCGGCCGGTAGAAGACAGTCTCGTGGGAATCAAACGAGGTTGAAGCGGATGCACTCGGCCTGGATTCTACTGGGCAGAGTCTCGTCGGATTGTCGGGTCTTTGTGCTCGTCGTAGTCGCGCGGCGCGTAGTCGACGTGCACGAACGCGCGCTCGACGGCGTCCAGCGCCTCGACCTTGTGCTGCAGCGCCAGACTGATGTCGTGTGCGTCCTTCACGCACATCGTCTCGGGCAGAATCACCTCCAACTCGACCAGGTAGTTGTTGCCGAAGTGGTACGCGCGCACAATATCAGACCTCAACAGCGGGTGGTGGACATCCACGAGCCCATAGATCTCATCGATAAACGCCGAGTCGGCCTCTGGATGCGAAACGCAACGCACAAAACACGCATAAAAACAAATCAGTTTTAGATCCACAAGGCCCAAGCGCTCGCTCGCACCATCGACATGAATGCAGCAACGTACGCAATCCGGCGAGCTTTTCCACTTGCTCCTTGCCCGTTGCGAGCCAACTGAGCGCGATGTACAGCGAGATGAGGATGCCGCCGATCGAGTCCAAGTACCACAGGTCGCGCTGGTAGTGCGCGATCACCGACGTGAGGACCGCGACGGCATTGCTAAACACGTCGTTGCGGTGGTCCTATAAATACGAACACAAAGCAGCGCCCAGTGCACAAGCATACGGGGATGAGCGTTTGCATTGCACGCAGGCACCGAGGCTATATCAAGATCAATGCAGTCTGCTGCTACCTGTGCGAGAGCATCTGCCGATGGCGAGTTTTTTGCGATGCGCGAGCAGACGAACCACAGCACGAGCTTCACGCAGATCGCGACGCACAGGATGATAATCGTGAGCGCAGACATATTCAAGTCGGGCAGGTTGCCTTTGGACCCGGCGATCAACGTTTCCGTGGACTTTTGGATCACTTCCACAGCTGCCAACACACACAAATATGCACAGAGCGTCAGTAACGCTCACAATATGTTCAACACCACCAGTCATTTTCGTTCGGCATCGTATTCATACCCGCCATGCCCATGAGTGTCGCGGAAATGATGACGGCGATCGGCTCCAGTCGTCGCCGACCCGCAGGGTATCGCACACTCGGCGTGTGCATTCGCTTGTCCGAGTACCAAAACAGCGCCTGCGACGTCAAATCCAAGATCGAGTCTACGAGCGACGAGAGCACCGCGAGCGAGCCACTGGTGATCGCTGCGTACAGCTTGGCGATCGCGAGCATGACGTTGATCACGAGCGACGCGTGGATCGCGAGTTGCACGCGGTGCGACGCCGACGCCGGGATCTGCTGCGCCTCGAGGTCGTTTTGCTTGCGCAGCAGCGCGTGCGCGACTTGCGAGCGGCGCGCAGGTTCACGCTGTATCAGTGTGGCAAAGTCATCGGCATCGCTGCTCTCTGCGGCGTCTCGCGCCAACGGGATCGCGCCGTAGCTCGTCGCGCAGCTGTCGGCGCCTGCGCGGGCGGCGGTGGGCGTGGAGAGCAAGCCGGCGGCGTCCGCCTCGCCGCCCGCTGCCAGCACCTTCTTGAGCGCCTTCTTGAACGCGGACTGCTTGCCCATGCCGGTGGGCTGCTTGGTGGAAAAAAAGGAAGGATGGCGGCGGATCCAGTCGCGACTGCTCGCTGCTGAGCAGCGCGTGATTTTTTTTTTCTCACTCCCCCGAATGCAACGACCGTGTGAGACAAGGCGAGCCACTTGAGTCAAGTACAGTGGTTGTCCTTTTGAGACGCCCTGCTGCAGCACTCGAGGGTGGCTGGACTGATTAAGGTGGACCACGTGCACGGAGCATTGATAGATACTCGTACTTAGAAGAGTCTACAAGGTAGCTCGCACTTAGAAGACTCGCCGCTGTACGCACTCGCTGCAGGAGTGTGTGCGCCTGAGCGAAGGGCTCCTACGAATGGATGCGACTTGCACACACGCACACACGCAGCAATTGCAATTGCAACAGGAGCCACAATGTTCGTGCTCACGCGGCTGTCCGATGTGATCCCAGTGAACCCCGAGCTCTTCGACACCGACTACACGAAGGTGCTGGTCGAGGAGATCGACCGCAAGTACGCGAACAAAGTGATCGCCGACGTCGGGCTCTGCATCACGATCTACGACTTTGTGCACATTGGCGACGCGTTTGTCCATCCATCCGACGGCACTTCGCATTCGCAAGGTAAGGTTTACTCGCAGGCTCCATAATGCGCGCGCGTGCAGCGATGTGGTTGAGAACGTGATGCTGACCGGTAGCCGTGATTTTTGGCTTGCAGTGGAGTTTCGCATGTTGGTGTTTCGACCATTCGTCGGCGAGGTGCTGAAAGGTCGGATCGTGAGCTGCACAGAGGAGCACATTCGAGGTACGTGTTCCTTTCAGAAACGTCTCTCTCTCTGTGTGCGTACGGAGTTGCTGACACGTTTGATGCGGTGTGTGTTGAACATACAAAAAAACAGTATCGATGGACTTTGTGCAAGATATTATTATTCCGTCGTATGCGCTGCAGACGCCGTCGTATTTGTACGTGCCACTTCTTGCTAACGAACGTTGAAAGTGTTGCGAAAGAGAGAGAGAGAGAGTGCAGTTTGTTTATTCTGACACATTCGCTATTTGTCTACAGCGATACCGCGGAACGGCTTTGGGTGTGGAAATACTCAGAGGGCCAAGGTACGCCTTGCAGCATTGCGACGGCATTCTGCTGACGGGAATTGGCAGCTTACATTGTGTCGTTTTCCTTTTTGCGTCCTCTTTTCCAGAGAAATTCTATATGGACATGCATGAAGAGATCCGTTTCCGCGTCACGAACATCAACTTCACTCGCGTGACGAAGACGGCCAATGGTGAGTGAATGCGGCTGCAAACGAGCCTGTCCTAATTTGTGCATGCGGCCTCCGCACTAACTCATGTGGTGGTGGCTTGAAAAGGGATTCAAGCCACGACGACTGAGGCGAGCGATAAAGCGTCTTCGGAAGGTCAGTCGCTCGCGCGCCGTCGCTCCTCGAGTGTCGACCTCTCGGACAACGACCCCACGCCGTCGGCCATCCACATCCTCGTACGTGCTTCTTGCTACTTGCTCGTGCGTATATGTGTGTGTGGTGAGGGAGGGCATTGGACTAACAAAGAACGTTGTGCATTAGGGAACGATCGATGAAGACGGTCTCGGGTTGTCGTCGTGGTGGATCAACTAGCCCACGTATATGCAAGCCAGCAGTCGAGTTGCTATTAGATACTTTTTTTAGTCCAAACGCCTTCCAAACAAGCACTTTATTTCTTTGAACATAATAAAAGTACTTTTATGGTACCTATAGCAGTAAACAAAGCGCTTTATTTAAAATAAAGTACTTCTGTGCGCTTGTGAACAGTTGAAGTGAAACGGCACGGCGACCCCGCGCGCACTTCATTATCCAATTTCCCAGGCAGCATCAAGACAAGACGAGCTCGCGGAAGACGCGCGTCGCGTGACGGCGCTCAAGTCGCGCGCCGAGATGCAGCTGCTACAGGTGCTGAACCAGCACAAGGCCAAGTCGGCGTCCTTCTACCTCAAGGAGCAGCAGCAGAAGGCGCAGCAAGACGACGCCGACAAGCAGCAGGTGACTACGGCCCATGACCTCGCGCAGTATCGCGCGGCAAACAGAAAACTCGACGGCGCTGTCCGCGACGAAGAGGATGAGGTGGTCGCGCAGGTGCGGCAGCTGCAGGATGACTTCTACGTCGTCGGCGGCGCGCAAAACCAAGATGAGATCGATGAACAACCGTCGAACGAGGTTATTGTCTTGAATACGATCACGCGATGCGAAAAGCACATGATGGCGCAGCGGTAGTACACAGAGCATGTGAAGCAGATCAGTGAAGGTATTGAAGTCGCGGCCATCCAAGCAGCAGATCTCGTCAAAGAGGCGCTTGCGAACAGCGATTCCCGATTGCGCGCGTCGGAACAGACACTCGCGGACGAGAAACTGCTCCTACGATCTACGCACGAAGACGTTGTGAGTATGTGGAATGCCATGGAGCAGATTTGCACACAGCGAGCGCAACTGGCCACGCAGTTTGCGCAGACATTGGACGCGATCGAACGCACTCGCACAAGCCGCGTCCGGAGCGAGCTCCAAACGTTAACTGCGGTGCTCATGGACACTGCGCACGCTTTGCCTTCAAAAGTCGAGCGAATCATCGAAGCTGAAGCTTACGAGCTGGATGTCGTCGTGACCTCGAACCGAAACGTGTACGCAGACCTGATCGCTCGCATGGCGACGGCGGATGTGGACGTGTTTGTCGCGACGCGGCTCGCATGGGAGAACGGTCAGCGTCGCTGGCGCCAGATTCGGCATCAAGACGCGGTTCAGAGGTTCCAGGGCACAATGAACTCGACGTTGTTTACGGGTCCAGACGAGCGGCTGGGGGTTGTTCGCAAAATCCGCATGTTCCACGAGCGCGTTCATACGGAGAAACAACTCGCAGCATTGGCACGTCTCGAAGCTGCCGGTGCACAACTCACGTCAGACACTGTGAGTGAGATCCTCGCAGCCATCCGGGCGACACAAATTGAGGAAGAGGATCAGGATCACGCGTTTTTCGCCCGTCTCATGGCCACACACGTAGATAAAGCCAATGAGGCGCAATTGCTACGAGAGCACCTTCGCCTCGAAATCCATGCCTTTGGTGCATTGGCAGAAGAAGGAGACATTGCGTATGCGCGGGACCACCTTGTCGCTATGCTCAACACGGACACCCTAGAAGAATTTTTCCGCATGGCTGGTGGCCTTCGCGGTGAGTTGGATTCGATCGTGAAGCGCCTCTGTACGGCAGATTTAATTTACCAAGCGAATCTGCAGCGGTTGGCAGCGTCTTTGCAAGTCTTGCTTAGTGCTTTGCCTATTGAAAGTGTCATGGAGGCCCAGGGAAAAGGAGCAGAGCGCAAGGCACTTCAGGCTACGCTGGAGAAAATGCGCAAAGCTGGGAAGCATGATATTCTCGCACTGCTGTCGCCGTTGCAAACGCAAACAATGCTGCTCGCGAATCCAACGGATATCAGCGAGGTATTCCAAGCGGAACTGCAGTAGATTGTGGCTCAACTAGACCAGCTTCTCCTTGAATACGGAATACACGAACGAAGTGAAATCGATGGGAAGCTGAATGACGATGCATTCGCAAGTGTATTATCGACTGCGACGGCGACTCGGCCCCAATCTCAAGGCACATCGTTGCACTCGAGTATGTCAGCAACCACAACGACCACAACGAGCTCGCCGCCGAAATCGAAGCCAAGCGAGTCGTTTGGGCTTGCATCGGCAACGTCATCCAACACCGTCACCGATCTGCTGGCTATACGCAAAGTCCAACGACGTCTTGGCACATTGCTGTATGCGTCGGAATTGGGCGCACCGATCCAAGATCATCTCAGTTTCATCTCGGATCAACTCGCGCTGCAATCAAGTGCCAATGGCGTTGTCGACAAAGTGACCGCCAAGGCATGCGACGTATTGCTGGACGCACGTCACCAGGAAAGCCGGATCTTCCTGGAAAGCATGGGAAAAGAGATGGAGCATCAGAGTGCGAGGTTGCATGACCAGACGGAGAAACCGACAACGTTTTGCTTGCGTGTCACGCAATGCATGGAGCAAAGCGTGGAAAAAGTCCGGTACATTGATCTCAGTGCCATGGACTTGCTGGATCATTTAAAAGACAACAATGATGAGGCGCTGGCAGAGCTCGAAGTTCAATTTCTAGACAGCTGTGCGCGCGTTCGCCACGCACCAAACGAGATCGTGTTGCAAGATGAGTTCCAGGTCGCGTCTTCGTTGTTGCAGCAGATGGAGGCGCAATACCGGATGCATCATCGTAAAGGTAATTTGGCTGCAGTCCACCACGCCATCGCAATCGAGAGGCATCACGCGCTCTTTCTGGATAGATTGCTCGAGTTGTTTGGATTGGCTGTTGTGCAGCGACCAGCAAGTGGCGATGTGAGCGAAGATGCGCTGGACGTGGGGAAATTCTTGAGCATAAAGTACATCGAAGGCATCGTGAACCCGCCGCCACCTCCGCAACCAGAGAGCGAAGAACAAGCGGCGGACGGAGTGGGGACCAACCCACAGGAAGGAACAGATAGCAAAGGATCAGGGACGACCCCAAGGACGGACATTCCTGCGGTGCACCCTGAACCGAAGCACCAGCAGCCACCACAGCGATGGGGAAAAGGACTCACGAAGGCAAGCCCAAGGGTAGTAAAAGAGCCTGTAGTGGTCAAGGAGATGTATCACACGTCGTCGGGCTTGAGCACCGAGGTTTGCGTCACCATTCCTGAACTGGTGGCCCGCATTCTCTTGCAAAATGACGACGCCGAAGGCAACGAGGGCGTGGAGGTAATCAAGGAGCCCGAAACGGTAAGCGGCACTGATCCGATTATTCCGACCACGCACGACCCTGCCGTTACGCAATCTACTGCAAATGGCGCGGCAGCAGACGAAATCGACGTCGAAGCTGCAATGAAGCACGAGCTGCGTCAGCGACTCATAATGGACAAAATGGCCGTTGCGTCTTTGCGGTTGGAGATTCCTGCTGCCGTGATGGAGCACTTGGTAACAACGCTGCGTGAGGAAATGGTATCCAAATACGACGACGATTCAAAAGTTACAAAACAACGCACAATTGCAACGCGCGAAGAGCGGCTCGCTGACAACAATTTGCTGCTTGAAGAGCGTCTGCGGATGCACTGGCCACGTAATGGACGGCTGGATGTGCAAATGTACCAACCTCGCGTTGGGGAGCTCGTGAGCCACCGGCAGAGTCTAGAACGTCAGCTGCGTAGTGTGCGGAAGAAAGTCGAGGCTCAAGAAGCTGTGTTTGCTAAATGCGTGCAGGACGCACGCGACCAGATCGAGCAAGTCCGCATCAAGCAGATCAGTTGCCACGCGCAGCTCCCGATGCAATCAAGCCTCGCTGCTCTTCAGGGCCTTGAAGGCAAGTCCAAGAAACTATTGAAAGCGTTTCAGATTGGAAACGCGGGCAAACTCAGCACGCTGCATACGATGATGCAAACTGACGTCGTAGCACTAGTATCGTCGATGCAAGATTTCGTTCGCACTTGCAGCAACCAGCAATCCCCTGACTTGACAAGCTGCGACACCATCACCACGGACTGCGACTACCATCCTGAGGAAATAGCCGGCGTAAACGAGAAAATCATGGCTGTCGAAGTGCAGCTCCGCGACAAAATCCAAGCACGCGAACTCCAAATCAACGAAATTGTTGCGCACTCCCAAACGCAAGTCCTCGACTTGGCACAAACGTTCAAAGCGAGATACCAAGTCTGCATGCAGAGTCTGTCCATGAAAGATGGTCTGGGCCAAAAGTATGGCTTCCCACGTCGTACCGCGCAGGAACGATATCGCTCGGAAGTGACGCGTTGCGATGAGCGATCCGCGAAAACCGACGAGCTCCTCACAGCTCTCCATGTCATCGTGCTAAAGAGCAACGAGTCCACGCATCACGCCGAACCTGTAGTAGATGGCGATGGGTTGCGTACGATTCTTCGGACGCTACTGCAGCTTCGCGCTAAAATGTACGTGCGCGGTCGATATTTCGGTCTGCTGAAAAACACCAGTCAACTCGAGCCAACTCCTGTAGAGTTCACTACGAATGGCAACAGCACTCATGCTTCTGGGCAGCAAGAAGAATCCTTCGTGCTTCGTGATCGAGATATTGTCGATGAGCAAGACCAGCAACTGTCGACGCCGTTCTTGGAGTTTGTTCAAGACGTGAGCGCGCGGTGCCGAGAAGATACCCGTCACCTGTACCAGCAAGAAGGGAAACTCGAGGAGCTCCCGAGCGGATCCGTGTCGCTATCTCTAGAGGAATACTTGCTTGGTTTGGCCGACAAAGCGCGATCTTACGTGCTACAGCAAGAGCTCAAGCTTCGCGAGCAGGTGCACTTCTTCGAAGAGTTGCTGACGCTCGCCCCCGAAGCAGCATTAATGGACTTGCTGAAAAGATCCTCCGAAGCGTTTCGCCAACGCAGCGAGTCTATTGCGCAGGAGCTCGAGCGTGAGTACGCTGCACTCACCGAGCAGAAAGACAAACACATGGAGGAACTCCGACCAGAGCTGTGCAGTCCCAACAACGCGGATCGACTGCAAGCGCTCCGTGACCTTGAAGTAAGTCGATCGCAGCACACTGTGGAGAGGCTACGGTTCTATCGAAGTCATGCGATGGCCACGCATGTTGGCTTGTCTGCTGGCTTCGAGAGCGAGTTAGTCGCATTGTTTTGCTGCTTCATGACGATTCTCGACACGTGTGTGATGACTCTGGATGATCTGAAGCCGTTCTCGGGCGAAGAACTGCCCAGGCTTAAACGTAAATCCCTCAAGCGGCTACGCAAAGTGGCGCGAGTTCTTGAATTTGGTGACGCGCGCGAAGTGAAGCGGACCGACAAAGAGCTTGAAAGTTTGGCGCAACGCGGCGAAGTGCCACGGTTCCCGAAGCGGTCGTGGCCAGCGATCCCAAACTTCGGTCTGCGCACGCTCTGGGACGCACAACACACCCAAATCCTGCGCCATGATGAAGAGCAGAAGCTGCCAAGTGACGACACCATTCAAGCCCTTGGATTCGGCATGAGCAACGGCACCGTGGCAGACGAAGACGCGGGTGCCAGCGTCGGGCTGCTCACGCACGCGCACCGCAGCCTCGTCGGAGTGCGAGACGCTGTTTACGCATCGTACGCGGCGTTGTGCAAGACACAGAGCCAACAGATGCTGGACACGATCCACGAAAAGCTCCGCGACGAACTGAAATCGATCGAGCGCTGGAACGATGACATTGGCGCCATGCAGTCGATGTAGTGCCGAATCAGACGGCGTGTAGACTCAGAATAATCTGAATCTATAGCGCTGATGTGACCAATGGCGGCGCAACACATTCGCGAAAGCAAGCATGCCGCCAACAACATCGTTACGATGGCTGCGACGCGGCGGTGCGGGCTCCACACTTTTACAGCTGCAGTCCACATGGACGAGCCGTAATGTCTATATTGCGCGCCCACGTACTTTGCAGGGGTCGCGCTCGATGTCGACATCGCCGAGTGTGGCGTTTCCTCACACAGTGATCCATCCGACGGCCAAGGTGCGAGAGCTCTGAATGGCATGTCTTCACGTGTCTTCGCTGGTTGAATTTCTTGTTGAGTACTCATTTGAAAAATGCGGTCCGCTCGCTCATAGATCGGAAAGCGCTGTCGCATCGAGCCGTTCACTTTTATTGGCGAAGATGTTGAAATTGGCGATGACACTATCATAGGGTCGAATGCGACGTTGGTGAATTGCACGATCGGCAGCCACGTCGTGCTTCATGCAGGCGTCCGTATTGGCCAGGATGGGTTTGGCTTCCAATTGGTTTCCAGTGGCGATCACGCGAAGAAGCCCCAGGAACTTCGCGTGGAGATCCACGATCACGTTGAGATCGGGTATGTTGCAGCATTGCGATGGGGAGTGGCTTGAGATCTCATGTGCCTGGGATTGTTGTCTGGATTGCCGCTAGTGCCGATTGCACGATCGACCGAGGAAGCTGGCGAAACACTGTTCTTGGGAAAGGCTGCAAGTTGGATAACCTGGTAAGTGATTTTAAACTACTTCAAGTTAGTGCAAGCGCAAGTGCAAAAGTTTGAGGGCGATCCTTGTGTGTTGTTGTGCACGCGCAGATTCAAATCGGGCACAATGTGCAGCTCGGTCAAGGGTGCGTGATCGCGGCGCAGACTGGCATCGCCGGCAGCACGACGCTCGGCAACAACGTGCACATTGGTGGCCAAGTCGGGATCGCCCAGCATCTGGAAATCGGGGACAATGTGCGCATCGCGGCAAAAAGCGGTGTGATGAACCACCTTGCGTCGAATGCGACCTACGGTAAAGCGAACGTTTTCGGATTTAGTGACAGTAAAAGAGAGCGCTGACGTCGTTCGTTTTCTGATATGCACGGAATGTAGGTGGAACACCTGCTGTGCCGATCATGGAGTTTCGCCGTCAAATGGCGCATCTGAAGCGCTTGGGGAAAAAGACAACGACTCAGAAGGAAGGCTAGTCTGTCCACGTGATCACAGCGAAGATTTTTTTGCTTTAAACATACAAATTGAAGACAAGGAGAACCTCTACGAGTCTAGGACAAGACGCTCTTTTCGCGCATTCTAGCATCATTATGCAACGGCTTTTGCGATCGCCTTCGGCTTCGTTTGGCGCAGGAGCACCAGGATGATCGCAAGAAGCTTCTCGTACGTGACCAACGAAATGGCAGCTGTTAACACCGTCTGCAGCAACTTTGCCTCCAGACCAGCAAAGTACCCCGCTACACCTTGCTCTTTGTAGATCTGCGCGAGGCAGCTGGCCAAGCTAGCGCTAGCCTGCGTTGTCTTCGGTGTGGCGGTGTCCTGTTCCTTCTTGGCTGTCGCGGCCTGGACGCGCATGAGCGACTGCGCGACTTGGAGCGGGTACGTCACGACGGTCGTCAACGACTTTGCCAGAGCGCCTAGCACGAAGATCTCCCACGCCGAGAGATTCGCGCCATCTGATCTCCGCAGCAACAAACAGTACGTAGAGGTGCACGCGGCTTTAGGATGGCGCGACGAAGACAGTATGAACGCTGGTCAAGGTCGCATGCACCATACCTTTCGGGTTGGCAGCGATTCGGCGGAGCTGGAGCGCTGTCTTCATGCGTTCGTAGCTGACGTAGTGGATCACAGGGTTGGACACCAGCATGAGCGACGCCAGCGTGCCGTTCCAGAGCGACAAGAGTCCCTCGGTCTGGATGATCTTCTTGACGCAGTCTGCGTTGAGGCCATACAAAGCAACGACCATCGCCGTCAGTACAACATGTCCAAGATAATGACCGCATCCCATGTTCCATGCTCGCGCGCACCGATCATGCCCGTGTACTTGGCGTGGTCTTTGGACTTCAAGCGCATGTTCATGACCCACAGCGGCGCCGTGATGTACACGTTGATGACTCCGGCCAGGCACGAAAGCGCGAGGTTCTGCATCGGCGTGATCGCGCCACTCAGCGCCTTGTTCGTGTTGTTCAAGCGCTCGATGAGCGCGCTCTTGAGCCCGTTGTAGCTGTGGAGCACGCAACGACACAATGTCAAAACTCGAGATCAAATTAGCAATACCGCAAATTTATGGCTACGCGCACCAGAAGAAATACACGAAGTTGGAGCCCCCGAGCGCGACCTGCGTGGACACGTGGCCCTGGTACACCGCCCACTTCTTGGCCTTGATGATCGCGATGGCCTGGGCCACGAAGCTCTGCTCAAGTAGCTTCTTCTTGCTTGCGTCCGCTTGCATGGCTCCCTCGGCTCGCGCCTGTGCTACAGCCTCCTGGCCCTCCACTGTCCGGGTATACCGCAGACAGAGCCACGCCAAACGCGATGATGCAGTGCGTCAGAGTGTCGTCCAAATGCGGTGCGCGCACACGCAGTCAAGATGCGAGCCTCACCTTGCATGATCGTCTTGATCTGGTCGAGCGGATAGAGGATCGCCATGGCGACCATGCCACCCTAAGTCACCAACACACACACACGCAGAGAGAGATTAGAGACGCATACCAACGCACACACACAGTACGCAGCACGCAAGGACGCAGACGCACGACGCTGCCGGCGATTCCGTGCGCGAGAGTCTCCATGTTGCTGATGCGAATTAGTGCTCTCTGCGAGTGGGTGGACGGACGGACTTTGCCTGTGGATGGCTAAGTTGACATGGCCTCATGTCGACGCAAACAGTCAAATTCAACTTGACCTTAGGTACGCGTTTCGGGGGAGTTGAGAGCTCAATAGGTTCGCGTTGCTACAGAGCGAACCTATCCGGATGCCAATGTGTGATGATCTGGATCAGGATTTGGTCTGGGTTCAACTCTTGCTATGCACTCGGAGCTCAATGGACAGCCAGGCAGGCAGGCAGGCTCATGGACGCATCTCCGCCACCATATGCACGAGCAATCAGTTTATGCGCACAATATCATCTCGACTGTGGCTCATAATATGAATCCAGTAGAAGCACAGCATCTTGTCGTCAACGCGATTGTGTTCCCTCATGCTGATGCGAGGTGGTCATCACACACTCTCTCTCTCTTGACACAGCAAAAGCACCCGTGGTGGTACGATCCGATGGCAATCGCCATTACTTGGGCTCAGCTAATCACGAAAGCCGTTGAACGCGCTGCACATTCCAATAGGTATTCTACGGACGAAGCAGCTTGCATATCCGCGAAGAGGACCATATTGGGAAAGGGAAACTACTTTGGCCCCGCGCCAAGAGAGACAGAGGCCGCATCTGGGGAGGACCAGCACGCCGGGGTTGGATCTCAAGAGCTGACTGATCTTGTCAGTCGTGGTCAGCATGAGAGACAAGAAGCCAGTGGACTCTTCGCGAGTGCCTCGTCCCCGCGTCTCTCGGCTTTCCTGCTTCCTTGAAGGTGGCGTCTTGATAGATATCGGACAGTGGGCGCTGCTCACTCGCGCGGGCCACCCGATGGTTGTCTCGTTTCCCAAAGACACGCAGTTTGCTGCTTGTTGCCAAGTCAGGCACGTGGCGTGTTTCGCGGGTGATTATGCTATCCGCTTAGGCCTGAAGCGACCGCCCATGGATATTAAAATACTGTAGCTGCTGACGCGATGGGCATAGAGCGTGAGCGACACAAGTGACATAGTCAACGTTGCTCTCCATAGAGCAGCCTTGCGTTGCCAAGTTGCTGCACGAGTGCGTCAGTGGAAAGCCCTGCTGCACCGGACTGCGCGTGTTTCGAGCCTTTGCTTTGGCCCCATGAGACTCTCGGTGGGGGTCTCAGTCAGCAACTGCCTGCGTGTTAACTACGGCACGGCACGGCGGGGAAGGGCTCGACGGGCGGACGTTGATGTGTAATTGTACACGCGCAATGGAGAGTGCGCGGATAGTGGCGTCGCGCCGCGCATTGACGCGGGTGAGGTCAGAGCGTGGTCCGTGCGCTATACAAAGGGAGTGCTTATTTACCTTTGATATATAATATTCGGGTACTATCGATCCATCTGAATTTCATCCGTGTGCTTTAGTAACTGTGCGATTCAATTTGTATGCTTTAATATTTGACTTTGCCTCGTCTTGCAAATGCGTCCTAACGAGAGGGTCATCCGAACGAAGTCTTGAAGGCAACCTGACATCACCACGGGATGCGACAAGTCACTCTGTTCTCTCCAATTCGATATCCTCCGCTGCAAGATCGACGGAATCTCCCCCATTGCTACCACGAATAGCCTCGCATTTCGATCCTTCAGAATTGCATACTCATCCTCATACCAACTCGGCTGGCCGTTCTTTGCAGTGAAGTCAACGTATGCAGTGAACTTACTGTACAGCGAACGCGGGCGAAGAGCTCCTCTCTCTCTCGGTCTGGTTCGCACTCCCCCCCCGCGATTGGAGCCGCGTATTTCGGCGATTCCCAGCAAGCGGCAGGTGCGTGCACCAGCATCCTTCCATCCATCCGCACGTGGCGGCACGTGTGGGGCGGCGTTTCCGCCAACAGCCTCGCGCATAATCCTCATTGTGTGTCTTTGACGCCTGCGCTCTCTATTATCTTTAGTCAATCTCATAGACAGGCAGCGCGCGCGTGATCAGCAGCCCCTAAAACAGCAGGTCACTTCCTTCTCCGGTTCTGACGCACGAGAGGGAGTTATTGCAGTAAACACCGCACATTTCTACTAGTTCTAGCACGCGACAGCTCGCCCAGTCGACATTCTCCTACGATGCTGAGCCGCGTGCTGAAGGAGGTCAAGCTCCCGTTCCCGGACGACTTCTTCCCGGCCGTGGCGCTCACGCCCGAGCTGCAGAGCGAGTTCCACCGCAGCGCGCAGCAGCTGCTGCACCAGACGCTGCGCGACGAAGCGCCGCTCACGCGCTCCCACCCGGCGCAGCAGCCCGACCACTGGAAGCTCATCGGCGAGCGTCAGGGGCTGCAGCTGTACCGCGAGCGCGGCGCCGACCGCGGCAGCGCGCTCAAGGTGATCACGATCGGCTCGCTTGCGGGCTCGCTCGAAGACGTCATGTGGGGGCTCTACGCCGCCGACCACGGCAGCTTCAAGACCCAGCGCTGCATCATGCACAACGACTACCTGGACGCCGCGTTGCTCCATGTGGCGGACGAGGACCCGTTCGAGGAAGAAGACCCGGGCTTTGCGTTTCGCTTCACGGGGCTCAAGTGGCTCGCGTGCGCGCCCACGGGCAAGCTGCTGCACAAGCGCGACGTGTGCTGGCACGAAGAGATGGGGCTCACGCACGACGCCAGGGGCGACGAAGTCGGCTTCCTCACCATGCAGTCGGTGCGCGTAAGCGAGTGTCCGCCGTTCGAGCAGCAGGGCGTCAAGCGCTCGACGGTCTCGGTCGGGTACATCTTCCGCGACCTCGGCGACGGCCGCACGGGCGTGTACATGAAGGGCACGCACATGGTCGGCGGCAAGTCGCGCAGCTGGAGCACGGACGCCGTGATGGCCGAGATGTGGCTCGCGACGGCGAGCGTGCTCGAGTGCTCGCAGTCGAAGCGCCTCTCGAAGCTCGTGAGCGGCAAGGACGTGTTTGTCGCGAGCCAGACGAGCAAGACGTGCGATATCTGCGACCAGAAGCTCAAGACCCTGAAGCAAGACAGCGGTGGCCAGAGCTGCAAAGGCTGCGGCAAGAACGTGTGCGACCGCTGCCGCATGAAGAAGCTCGTGTACCCGTCGCGGCGCCAGCAGCAGACCGTGGCGTTCCCGTGCGCGTATTTCTTCTGCAAGCGGTGCCTCATCGACGCCAAGGACCAGCTGTACCGCAAGGCGTCGCGCGTGAGTTTCCAGTCGGAGCACTCGTCGCATCGCTCGAACTCGCCGCGGCGTCGGTCCTCGAGCCAGCCGCGATCCAACTACTCGTCGTCGTCTGCCAGCTCCTCGTATCGAGGGCACGGAGCACAGTTCGACCGCACGCGCGCGCCGTCGAGAGACCACCTGCCGCCGCCGGTGTTCGTGAGCGAAGTCAAAGTGAAGCACTTGGCGAGTCCTCGAAGCAGCACGAGCACGACGTTGAGCGCGCGGCGCACAGCGACATCCGAGTCTAGTTTCTCCGACCCCGCCACGAGCAGCAGCGTCGGGTCGTACCCTCGCAACGAGAGCATTGGCGCTAGCGGATCCTTCCAAGCGTACCAGTTCAGTCGCCAACAGTCAGCAGGAGCCATGTCGTCCGGCAGCTCTCGCGATGGAGCAGCAGTTGCAGCGTCGGGTCCTGCAGGCACACGTTGGAATGCGCCGCCAGGCGCTAGCGTCAGCTCCCGGGGTCTACATAAGCAGAGCAGCTTCGTGAGCTCTGGCAGCAGCGCGTACGATGCGGACGAAGCGTACAGCTCCAGCGGCCTCAGCAGCGACGATGACGACGACGACGACGACGACGAGAAGAACGCCGCGCCGTCGTCCGTCGTCGCGTACGCGCGTCGGCCGCTGAGCCCCACGTCGCAGCAGGTGCTGGCCAAGCTGCGCGCGATCGAAATGTACGCGGACGACGACTCGGGGCTCGTGGAGCTCCCGGGGCGCGGGCTGCAGCCGCGAGCGCCCGAGTCCGTCCGCGCGCCGCCGCCGCCGCCGGCTCCGCTCAGCGAGCGCGAGCAGATGATGCAGCGGCTGCTGCAGATCAACATGGCGGCCGAGGCCACGTACCGCATGGCCCAGCACAACGCCGCCAACATGCGCCGATAGCTCGCAGGGTGCAGCCATTATATTTACAATGTTAAGTTTTTTTTTGCATGTGAAGGGCGCGGTTTATTGTTTTGTTTTAGTTTTTTTATTTTGTGTCCACAAGCAGTATTGATTGCGGCGATATCATGAGCGAACAAGCGGACGGGTGGCGATCATTGGCAGAGAGCGCGTTTGTTCTGACATGGGGCAATTGCCCATCTACGGTCGTGCAATTCGGTCCAACCAGTTAGTCACGCACTGCAATGTAGTCGCACGTCCGCGAGGCTCTCTGGTACGCTCTATGAGCAAAGCACGACGTGAATCCTCGTCCCTCTCGAGCCCCGAGGACAATGCGAACAAGAGAGAGCGACGGGCTCGTTGCGCACGCTCTTGCGCGACCGCAGCGGCAGATATGGACTTTGCCGTTCAGAACGACAAGCGAAAATCAGTTTTTGTGTTTGCTCGCACATACACACACTCACTTTGACGATTCCTCATCCGAGCTGTCGACTTAAGCAACCAAAACATCCAGGCAGCGCCATGGTCCACCCACCCGGCCTTGACGAGAGCGATCGACAAGCACGCGGGCATCAGGTCATCGGAGTGGGGTGAGGGAGGGAGGGACAAAAACCTGCTCTTCTCTTTGGGGCTCTTTGGGCAATTTGGGCTAATCGCGCACGGTGCTGGAGAAAAATTGGGAACGCCAATTGCTCGGCAATTATTGCTGTTTGTGGTCTGTTGAGACTTTGTAAATTAATATCACTTGCGAGTAGACAAGCGGACCGAACACTTGTCTACTTAGGGAGCAATATTAACTATACAGTACAGACAGTAGCTGAGGATGAACAAAAAAGAGAAGCACGATCATCGAGCGAAATACGACAACTGAGCGATGGATGACTTGCGGTCGGAACAACAAGGCGCAAGTCTCGTTTGGCGCTTAAACTTTCTTCTCTTTTAGGTAAAATCTTGCGCTTTCTTTCTCTCATCAATACGGTAAACATCTGCTGGATTGCTCTTTCTGTATAACTTTCGCTTCCAATTATCCGTCAATATCCTGCGGATGGCTGCAATTTGATTCTGTAACACCATAGCCACTATTCTGCAGCACCACAGCAATTATTCCATGGACAAATCCAAAATGCACGCGCCACAAGCTGTGTGCATCTGGTTACACTCTCAAATTTCTTTTTTTCATTTTCGAAGATGCAACTGCGAGTTCGCCATTCTGAGCCACAACAAAGAATGCAGCAGCCAACTGAATGGAGGGAATGCAAAAATTGGTGCAGCGCTCTTGCGCGATCGCATCAACAATTGCGTGTATGCTGTGAATAAAGCAAATGGCTACCTCGCGCAGCTTGGCGAGAGAGAATATTGTTGAACCGTAGCCATATTCTGTTTTCTGAAGGTAGAAGAGGGAACCAACTGAATCAAACGCGACCTGCAGCCACAAATGCACTAATATGCACAACTGCGCGTCCAGCGGCACACGTAAAAGCGGCTTTTCAATGTGTGCGCGTGCCGATTTGCTGTGCTGGGCACGCGCAGATGCGGTTTTGTCCGATCTCGAGCAAGTGCTCTCGTCTCTGTGCATCGCAAACAACGTTTACCCAGCCACACTGTACGTTATTTTGTCAATGCGATGCTGTGCAATTGGTGCGACAATTGCCGATTATGTCGGGTTCGGCTTTGTGGTGCTGGGGAAGCAGCTGGCATCGCGTCACGTTCGACTCTGGACAATTATTTGCTGCATGCGCAGTGCAATCAATTCTGACTGTACCACATAAAGATTAACGTTGTGTTGTATGAAGTACAGTAATCTCACATCGAATGCGTAGTAAAACAGCGTTGCAGCAGGCCGAGCGCCCACACAATAAACGCACCTGTCCCGCTTTAGTGCCGCGGTGTCGTCCCCATCGAGCCAGTTCCAAGCATGTAGCCCATCATCAAATTAGCGAGGGGTGTCCGCCGCTAAGTCAACAGCGCAAATGGCGCTGCCATCTGGTCCCCAGGCACATCCTCGTCTCCGCCAACATCAGACAAGCAATCGGCGGCGCTTGCTGCGTGTGTGCGCATTTGCGAGTGTACTCCGCGCGCGTAACAAGCTCCTCTTCCGCAAGCAATTAAGTGTGCGGCAGCCATGGCGTTTGGGCACCGCCTGCGCGCGCTGCACGGCAGCAGCAAGGAGATCAAGATGCAGCACGAGGTGTCCGCCGACGCGCAACAAGAGACCCACGAGGCGCGCGCGCATCTGCGACTCGACGACGCACCGCGCGCGTACACGAGCAGCCACATCACGCGGCCGGCGCGCGGCATGACGCTCACGACGTCGGCGTACATGGACGCGCACGCGTTCTCGTCCGAGCCGCATCGCCAGCGGCGCGGCACGACGGCCGCGGCCACGCAGCAGCAGCCACCGCGACAGCACCACCACGCGCACCAGCACTACCCTGAGGCGCGCGCGCGCGCGACGACGTCGGCGTCCCAGGCGAAAAACAGCAGCAGCGCGGCCCGCGCCGAGACCAAGGCTGACATCCTGTACCGCGGACACCTGATGGTCAAGCGCGGACTGCTCAAGGGCCTCGAGAAGCGCTTCTACTTCGTCACGCGCTCGAGCGCCGATCTGTACTGCTGCAAGGACGAGACGTCGTTCAACCTCTGGCTCGCGTCCGGCTGGGCGCTGAACGCCGGCAACGCCATCGCCACGGGCTCGGGGCTCGCGCCCGTGCGCGTGTGCGCCGTGCTGCACGCGCAGCGCGCGAGCGAGTCGCCGGGCGGCGGCAGCGAGCGCGCCATCGTGCTCACGCTCGCCGACAGCACGGCCAAGGGAGGTCCGCTCAAATTCTACACCGAGAGCGTCGAGAAGTGCGACCGGTGGCTGCGTGCGTTCCGCCGCGTGCAGCTCGAGAGCGCCGCGGACTTGGCAGCACCGAGCAACGGCGCCCGCTCGCCGCAGACCGCGAGCGGTAGCAGCCACAGCACGAGCGGCCACAGCAGCAACACCAACCAGCAGCAACATGACGACGCCGTGAAAGCCCCAAGCCGAAGCGCGTCGCGGTCCGACGCGAGCCAGAGCTCCACGGCGAGCTCGCACGCGCCGCGCGCGTACGCCGACGGCCAGTTGCGCACAAAGTCCCGCGAGGACGCGCGGTCCGTCAACAGCATGGCGAGCTCGGCGTCCGACATCTCCGAGAGCACGTCGCACAAGTCCGACCCGTCCGTGCAGAGCGCATCGCAACACCGCGGCGCGCTGCTCCACTCGAACAGCAGCAGCAGCCAGGGCAACGTGCTGCTCTTCGTGCCGGCCGCTGGGTCCACGATCTCGGTCTCCGACAGCAAGATCGCGCGCGCCAAGCAGCAGGTCGAGGAGCTCAGCGCCAAGGGCTACAAGCGCCCGACGCGCAGCGGCATGGAGAGCTCTACGCAGCACGCCGTCGAGTGGCGGTACGGCGCGCCCGAGTACGCGCTCTCGGACCTCGAATATATGCAGCACAAGCTCCGCGAGCACGAGTCGACCCCGCTCGAGTCGTACGTCGAGGCGAGCTGCCAGACGTTCCTCATGGAGGCCACGCACAAGGCCGCGTACAGCGACTGGGTCAGCGTGCGCCACGACTGCTTCTACCTCCAGGTGAACGACGGCGGCCGCGTGCCGGGCCACGCCATCGACGAGAACGACATGTTTGGGCTGCTGTTCGTCAACGACGACAACATGGGCAACGGCGTGAAAGATCCGCGCGCGATCCTCGCCGAGGCGTTCACGGACGGCTTCCCCATGGAGGTGCTCGACGTGTTCACGCAGCCGCCGCAGTGCCACTTTTCGTGGCGCCACTGGGGCCCGTTCTCCGGCCGGTACAACGGCGTCAAGGGCGATGGCTCGCGCATCGAGATCCGCGGCTTTGGCCAGATGCAGATCGACTCGAGCCGCATGCTCAGCCTGCGGCTGTTCTTCAAGCCCAAGGAGCTCTTCGACGAGCTCCAGAGGGCCAGCGAGCGGATCAGCAAGGACGCTACGCGCGCGCGCGGCGTGTCGTCCGCGGTCATGCAGCAGACAGCAGCAGCTTCGGCGAGTCCGCCGATCGCTCCAGCAGCAAGGTCCAAGGCCGCCAAGACAGCCGACATCCTGAACGACCTCGCGAACTTCACCATCGCGTCGTCCAAGGAGAACGGCAATTCATAGAACCAAAGGCGGGGAGAAAGCGCGCCGGTCGTGTAGGAAGTAGAACGTATAAGGCCGCGCGTGCTGGAGGGGAGGCGGCATCCGGTGGCCTAGAACAAGGACAAGAGTCTCTCGCCTGCGAACGGGAGCAGGCAGCACACAAGAGAGAGAGAGAAAAAAGAGCATGTTAAGTACCCAGTATATGTGCGTGTGTGACCAATTGCCACAGTCCAGAGTCGTGTCGTTTTGGCCGCAAAATTCCGAGTCGAGGCAGCGGGGACGAGCGCAATTATATCTCGGCAAGATCCAAAAACCGCTCGTCGTCTCTGAAGTTTTGCTGCGGATGATGCTGTGGAAGCCCAGCGTGCCTTACGGCGGCGGCGCCATGCGTGTCGAGAGCACGCGCGTGCACGTGCGTCCTGACGGCAAGACGATGATCGACATCACGCTGCGGAGCGCGAACGGAGCTGCCAGCAGCGAGCCAGCGACGTCGCAGCCATCCGCAGTACGTAGTCGTAGTCAAAACAGCGTCTTTGGCTGCCGCTCTGCAGGGTTTTGCCGATTGCCATTTGTCTGTTTAGGCAGCGCTCGTGGTGCCGCAGTTTGACGAAGACAGCGACGAGAGCTCGTCGTCCGACTCCGAGAGCTCGCTGCCGCAGCACCGGTAATTGCCAGTGACACACGAGTCGCCGTTGCGCAGCCAGCAACAAGACGACAACAACACCAGCGACAGCGGCGGCGCGTGCAGCCCCGTTCCGTTCGAGGGCGAGTTCCAGTGGGGCCACGCGCACGACGTCCAGCAGCTCACGAACGCCAACGCGCAGCTCGTCGCCCAGGTGGCCGAGTGCAAGCGCCAGATCAAAATGTACGTAGCACCTGCTTGGACTGCACACTCAAGTGGGTCTTTTTGAACTCTCGACGCTTTCTACAGCCTGCAGATCCAGTTGGAGGCGATGGCGCCCGTGCCTGGTTTCAATGCGGACGCCGTCCAGGAGCTCCTGCTCGAACGAGACGGAGGCGCCGACCACGTTCGTACTTTGTTGTTGTTGCTTTCTCGCCATCGTAGCTCTTCGCAGACAGCGGTAGCTCACACCCACTCTCTCTTTCTCTCTCTCTGTTTGCTTGGTCGTTAGGACATCCGCGACGTCAAGATCGTCCATCAGGCCAAGACGCTTCGCCACTTGAAGCGCACGCTGCAGCGCGAGAAGCAGCTCGCCGTCGACGCAGCCAAGCAATGCAAACTGCTCGAGGCCGCCAAGCAGCAGCTGGAAAAGCAGGTGGACACGCTGACGCTCAAAGCTGCGAGGTTCCAAGCGCGCGCAACCGCTGCAAAGCAGCAAAGTGTCCACTTGCAAGGTGGACCCGCTGGTCCACAGCAAGAGGACGATACCGAGACGCGAGCTCCAGTGTCGACACCGATGCCAGCAACAGCAACAGCAGTTGCGGATGCAGCGGTCAAGAAGAAATTCGACGACCTCAAGGCCAAGCACGACAAGCTGCAGCACGACGTCAAGAAACTGCAGCGAGTGTTGCAGCGCGAGGTCGATGACGACGTGGCGCTCGGCGAGCTCCTGGTCGAGAACGTGGACGCGATTGCGTGCCGCCGCGGTCGCGCGCAGCAAATCGTGATGCTCAAGGCCAAAGTCAAGAAACTCGAAGCCGAACTCGCCGCAGTAAAGGCAGCAACAAATGGCGAAGATCTCCCCGTGCTAGCGATCATCGAGACCGGCGTCAGCCGACGAGCTCAACAGGAGCTCACGAGTCAGCACGTGCAGCGGCAAAAGCAGCTCGACAAGGTGACGCAGGAGCGCGACGAATTGCTCGCGCAAAAGCTCGACGGCGCCAAGAGTCGCGCGCAGATCCTCGAGAAAGAGAAACTCGAGAGCAAGGCAAAGTTCCAGGTGCTCGCCGACAAATCCAAGACCGACGACGCGCTCATCGATGCGCTGCAGCGGCAGCTCGAGACGTGGAAGAGCAAAGTGCAGCACGTCAAGCGCGTGCGCACGGCCGAGAGTGCCAATAGCAACAGCACCACGACGGACGAGCGCTTGGAACTCGAGCAGCTCCGGCGGCTTGTGGCCGACTACCAAAAGCGCCAGCACGGAGGAGCGCCAGCGAGCAGTGCGCTCGACCCGATTGCTCCTCGTCGACCTCCGTTAGCGTCGTCTTCGTCAACGCTGTCGCTGGCGACAGGGATGCCAGTGCCCAGCGAAGCGTCCCAGTATCGCGCCATGGCGGTGTGTTGGTCGATCTGCGATGCCTGCGAGTCCTTGTTAGAGCCACTGGCAAACGGTTGGTGTTATGTGTTGATCTTGTTGTTGTCGGCAGGCGGAGAAAGAGCGCTTGAGCGAAGCCGTGAAGGCATCGCGGGCCCAACTGGAGGACAGAGAACGGCAATTGCGGCACGCCAAGCAGCAGCCTGCGGTGCCGCCTACGCTGCCAGACGATATCCTGGGCGCCTCTCGCATCCCAGTACGTCGCATCCGTGCGGCAACGACCTTGCTCGCGCCTAGGAACTCACCCTGTCTCGCCCACTTGCACTGCTGTAGCGGAAAGCAGCAATACCAGCTCCATCCTCGACGCGTCCTTACGCTGGCGGCAGCGACGCTGCCAGCAACCAAATAGAGATCGAGGTCCTCCGACGCACTTTCCGCGACACGATCAAAGCCAAGGAGGACCAGATCGCAGCGCTCACGATCCGCCTCGAGGATCTCCAAGCCAGCCAGCAGTCGACTCGCCGCGATGCAGACAACGACTTGGCGCTCGATGTGCAGGATCTGCAAAAAGAAAACCAGTTTCTTCACCACGAGTTCGACAAACTCAAGACCCGCTACGAGTCGCTTGTCTCCTCCAAAGGCGCCAGAGACAAATAGTCATGCGCAAAGCAACAATACACCCATTTTTGAGGCTACTCTCGCTGCTCGTGCTTTGCTGTTTTCCTGACCGTCTTCGCTCGGAAAAGGTGCTGCGTGCTTGCAGCTGCGTCGTACTGTTGCTACACTTGCTCCATGATCGCGCGCTTGAGCACAGACTCTTCGACTCTCGCGGCCGCAGCGTACAGCTCTCGCTGCTGCTTGTCGTCATCTTCCGGCTCGTCCACGCCTCGAAGATCCTCTTTCCACTGATCCCGGGCCCTGTAGTACGCATGAAGCTGCTCCTGGACGCCAAAGAGCTCGTGCTTCAGCAACCGGACATCCTTCAACGACTCAGTCGCCTTTTGGTGGCTCACAGCGACCAATTGGCGCATTTGATGGAGCTCTTTGCGGTATGCTCGGAGCTTCGCCTGCTGCTGAGCCTCCGAGTCGCGTTCTTTGAGACACTGGCTCGCCTCAAGAGAGCGAAGTTGAAGCGTGAGGCGCTCAACAGAGGCTTGCGCGTCGCTCAGTTCCCGCCTCTGGAGCTCCTCGCGGCTTTTGAGCGCGCGGACCTCAGCGTGAAGCGCCTCGACGAGCGCGTTCTTCCGTACCAGATCTTCCTGTGAAGCCACCAACTCTGCTTGGAGACTCTCGTTCTGCTTGGCCGCTCGCTTGACGGCCGCGTCCAATTGCCGAACCTGTTTGCTGCGCCGAGTCTCAGTCTGTTCGTGCTGCTGCGCAGCCTGTTGCTGTCTGGTTATGACCGCTGACAGATGCGCCACGTCCGCTTTCACGTGATCGAGCTGCTTCGCCAGCGTCTCAGTCTCTGCCACGCGATACGCGAGCTGCTTTTTCAGATTGCGGTTCAGCGTGCGCAGCGTCTCACGTTCGCTGTTGCACATATCCAGCTCCTGGCGCAAAACAGCGACATGCTGCTTGGACTTCCGCTCGTGCTTCTCATTCTTCTGCGTTTCTGCGTCTTGTTGGGCGCCAAATTGCTGCTCCAAGGCGCTGTGTGCGCCACGGACCGCTTCGTTTTCCTGCTGCAGGTTCGCCACCTGGGCCTCAAGCGCTTCGATTTCCCCGCGCAGCTGGGTCTCCTTGCTCTCGATGCGTGACTCGGTCGCCTTGAGCAGCTCAGCGGCCGTGCTCAGCTGCGCATGCACGCGCTCCGAGTACGCGCGGTCTTGCTGCATCATGTGCTTGTGGCTCTCGAGCAGCGCGTCGCTCTCGGCGACAGCAGCGTCGAACTCGGTGTTTCGTGCGCACAGCGACTCGGTGGTCGCGCTGAGCCTCGCGACGTCGTGCTCGTGCTGCTGCAGTTGCAGTCCGATCTGGTCGTTGAGCTCGCCGAGTTGGCTGCACAGCAGTTCGTAGTTGGCCTTGTACTTCTCCAGCGTGCGCACTTTGAGGCGCAGCATCGTGACGACGGCCGCACCATCGCCGTGCCACTGCTACTGCTGCGGGCGCGTGTAGTGGGCATGCGTCTGACACGCGCATGGCGGCGGCGGCGTGCGGCCCGGACTCATGGTTCACTGCGTCCATTTCCGCGCGATGTTTCCGATGACGTTGCAGCGACCTTCGCGCAACCTGCTTGCAGCAACTTGGACGCACCAACAGCAATCGTGCAACCTGTTGCTGAAGTAACATACAACAACAACTCATGTCGGGTCGGGTCGCCCGCGTACCTTCGCGCGACCTGCCGTCAAGGTGTCGGACCCCACCCATTCATTCATTATTCATTCGAGAAAGCAGCAGCAGCAATGGGCGGCGGCAACGGACAGAAGTCGGCGACAGCGCGCGAGCGCAACGCGGCCAAGAAGATGAAGGAGGCCAAGCTGAAGCAGCGCGAGGCCAACAAGGGCAAGATCACGGCCGACCGCGAGGGCCTCAAGTGCAAGATTTGCATGACCACGTTCATGATCACGGCCAACGTACGAGACCACTCTTCGCTCTCTTAGTACGCGCGTGTATGTGTATATATATAGCTAACTGACAGAATTGTACGTGTACTGCTGTGTATGGATGCATTGCAGATCAAGCTGCTGGAAGAGCACTTCAACAGCAAGCACAACCAGAAGGGGATGACGATCACGCAGTGCTTCCCCCACCTGGCGGCTTCGAGCTAAACAGTGGAAAATATGGGTGCGGTTGCTGGAACAAGAGAGATGAACGGAGGGGTTTGGGACAGCAGCATCCGCATGCAGAGCCAAGACAGCAGCACGATGCATTTCGCGATCGGCATATGAGTATGGGAGGGAGGACGGCGAGGAGTAGGGCGCGACGGCCGAGACGCAGAGAACCAGCGACTTTGGAGCGCCGCGTGTGCGTGGCGCGGATTGGGACGAGTGGCTCTTTGCTTCGGCAGGTTGCGCGTGCTGCTCGTCGGCTCCTGGTCTGAGTGGTGGATTAGCGTTGCGCACCACGAGGACACAATTAAATGGCAAAAAACAAAAATACAAACAGTGAAACGAAAGAGTGTACGACAAGCAATTACCTTGGAGATGGCGAGGGTCCATGTTGCAGCTTCATTTTCTTTTTCTTTTTACTGAGGTTCACCAGCTATGCATTGAGATGCGCTCGCTTTTTTGGAAAGAATCCCCCCTCAACAGAGTCAATCGCTGAAGTGTTGCATTTCAGTTGATACGCATGATAAAGCAACGTTATGCTTCATCAGAGGGAAATAATGATGGAACGCAGCATCATGTATGCTTGACTACTAAGCGTTCTATTCACAGGGATATCATCGCCTTTTTCCTTCCTGCGTCGCTTCGGGATCAGCGAAAGCTTTTTCACGCGACCTTCGTGCGACCTTTTTCTGCCTTTTGACCCCTTCGCGGAAAGTCAGTGCGTGGCTTCGGGCCACCTTCGCGCGACCGCTGCCTTGGTTTCCTCCCGCACCCACCCAATCCGAATCCAAGCAAGCAGCTCATTCCGCATCCGGACACCGAGGGCAGCAGACGCGAGCGAACGAACGAAAATGGGCGGCGGCAACGGACAGAAGTCAAAGGAGGCGCGCGAGCGCAACATGGCGAAGAAGGCGAAGGAGCAGAAGCAGAAGAACCACGCCGAGAACAAGGGCAAGATGGCCGCCGACAAGGAGAGCATCAAGTGCAAGATCTGCATGACCACCTTCATGGTCACCGCCAACGTACGTTTCCTTCGTTCGTACGGTGCAGACACGCGTGTACCATTAGGAGTAGTAGACTAATAGCATTGAATGTGTGTGCGCAGGCTAAGATGCTGAACGACCACTTCCAGAGCAAGCACTCGTCCAAGGGCTTCACGATCGAGCAGTGCTTCCCAGGCGTCTCGATCGTCGCGTAAGCGTCGAGTCGAGCGAAACGATGTGATAGTAGAGGAGTTGGAGACGGCGGGAGAGAGAGAGAGGATGGTCCAGTTTCGGCGGTGAGTTCGTCGCTTGACAGGAAGGAGGAAGGGCTTGAGTCTTGTTCACGAGGGTCTCCCTTCGCCGTTGATTATCCGGTCGATGCGGTTTGCGTGTCGCGAGCATCGCTTCAAAGCGCTTGCTGTGCACGTGCGTGGTCGGCAGGAGGCTCGTTGTTCTGTAGGAAGACGTCAGTAGGGTGGAGCAACGAGGAGGTATGTATGGATTTCAGATGCGCAGTCAGTGCCGCATCGATGAGGAAAACGCTATAATTCCGAGAAACTTCGAGCTTGTCGGAAACAATAACAATGAACCCATTGGGCGGCATTTTTGCGCAACGAAATCGTCAATTAGCAGGGGAAAAAACTATATATCTATGGGTTTGATGTGGGCATGCGTCGCACAAGGAGCATGCAGGTTGGCACCAGCTGCAAGGCCTCGTCTCTATTTCTTCTTGGGCGACGACGGTTTGCGCGTCTTGCCGTGCGTGACGCTGCTCGTGCGCTTCTGGAACTTCTTGCGCTTCTCGAACGGGTTCGACTCGCTGTTGCCGCGCAGCAGCAGACGCGCAGGCACGCCGACCATGTCGAATTCCTCGCGCAACTGCGTCAGCAGGAACCTGCTCACACAACAAGCACACACGACAGGTCAGTGGCGGCATTAACGAACCTTAATGAACGCGAGGTCCTTCCCCCATACGCACCGCTGGTAGGACTCTGGGACGTCGTGGGGCTTGTTGACAAAGAGCGCGAACGTCGGCGGGCGGCTCTTGACCTGCGTCACGTACTTGACGTTGATCGTCTTGCCCTTGACTGTCGGCGGCGGGTGGTGGCGCGCCATGGCCTTCATCCAGCGGTTGAGGCGGCCCGTGGTCACGCGGAGGTCCCACTTCTCGTACGCCTTCATCACCTCAGGGAGCAGCTTGCGGATGCCTTTGCCCGTGAGAGCCGAGATCGGCACGACGGGCACGCCCTTGACCTGCGCGAGCGAGTCGCCGAGCTCGTCGCGGATGCGCTGCATCTCAAACTCCGAGTCGTCCGTGAGGTCGGCCTTGTTCGCCGCGATGATCAGCCCGCGGCCTTCCTCGATCACCTTCTGCGCAATGGTGAGGTCCATGTGGATGAGCTTCTGCTGACTCATGTCCACGACGACGATCACGACCTGGGCCGAGTCGATGGCGCGGAACGCGTCGCGCACCGACAGGTTCTCGATCTGGTTGTCGTGGTCGCGCTTGCTGTACTTGCGGATGCCCGCCGTGTCGACGAGCTTGATGTCGCGGCCCTGGAACCGCCACGGCACCTCGACCGAGTCGCGCGTCACGCCAGGTCTGCGTACAAAGACAAAGAGCACGGGTCAGCATCATGAGAGCACGCTTGAAGGAAGGATACGAAATAAAAAAGACCAAGGCACGCACTCTGGTCCGGTCAGCACGCGGTCCTTGCGCACAATCTTGTTCAGCAGTGTGGACTACAAAAACCAGCGCATATCGAACCAACCGTGTCCACATTGTCAGACAGACTTTTCCACGTGGCGTTGAACGCGTTCAGGCCGCACATGCTATTACCTTGCCGACGTTCGGTCGTCCGACGATCGCCAGCTTGATGGTTCGAGCCTGAGCCGAGAATGAGCAAACACAAACGTCGTCAGAGCGCCATCTTTGCATCGAATGGCGAGCATCGTACTCACGTCTTCGTCGTCGTCGACTGCGGCAGCGCCGCCGTCTTCGTTCTTGATGGCTTGGACAATGGCTTCTTGCTCCTTCTCGTGGGCATCGTACGCTGGGATGAGCACGTCGATGAGGTTCGTGATGCCCTCGCCATGCTCAGCCGAGAGCGGGATCGCCGAGCCCATGCCCAGCTGGAAGCAGTCGTTCATCGAGTCCTCCCACCGATCCGGATACCCTTCGGCTTTATTCGCGACCAAGTGCACGGGCGCAACGGGGTTCTCGCGGCGTAGCCACCGCGCAAAGTGCGAGTCGATGGGCGTCACACCCTGGCGACCATCGATCAGGAAAAAAACCAAGTCGGCCTCATGCACAGCCTTGCGCGTCTGCTCAAGCATGCCTTCTTCCAGTCTGTGAGCACAATCACACACATGCGCATAGCGGATTTGTTATCGATTATGGCGCAGAATGGGAAGCGTCTGTGGTAAAGCAAGGCAACGACGTACGATCCAGTCGGTGCGTCTTCGAGACCGCCCGTGTCAATGACGTCAAACCCCATTCCAGCCAAGTGAGCCTGCGCAAAGCAAACAAAGCAACAACAGCCACACGTTTAAGATCACACAGCTCTCCACAATGCATGGCTCCAGTGTCCCATCGGGCAATGGCACGCACCACAGCGTAGCGGCGATCGCGCGTCGTGCCAGGCACGTTGTGCACGATGGCCGAGCGGGTCTTGGTCAGTCGGTTGTACAGCGTCGACTTGCCGACGTTCGTTCGGCCCACGAGCGCCACGCGGAAGCGAGAGCGCAGCGGCGTCGCCTGGATGCGCTCGAGCGTGTCAATGCGTTCGTTCACGGGCGCGGCGTCCACTGCGGACGCTGCTGACGGTGGCACGGAGCCAGCGATGCTGGAGAGCGCGCGCGTGTTCCATCGGGGCTGCAGAGCCGCAGCCACGCTTGAGCGGCGCAAGTGGCGCAACATGCTGCTGATCTGTTGCTTTCCGGCGAGTTGGTTGCTCAAGATTGACCCGGCTGGATGGACCACCAGTCAAAATATCTCGATGATTGGCTAGAATTAAAGAATAGGTTTATACTATTGGCTATAAATGAGTGAATATTCAGTGCTAAATCTGATTCGACCCTCTCGTTCGGGTGTCTTCTTGCTGTGGAAGGACTCGCGCTCGTCTGCGGTCCGAGAGCTCCATGCATAGATATACACATCAAAACTAACCCGCTGGGCCGCACTCGAGCGCACGTGGGCTCTACGTGCGCGCGTTCAGCTCGTACTGCTTCCACAGTTTCTCAAACTGGTCCTTGAAGCGACCTACACACCCACACAATAGTTGACATCATACGCATGGTCAGCGGCTTGTAACCTGAGCACGATGTCCTGCACGGCAAGAGCACAGCACGTACGAACGATTGGGCCGCCGGCGTGGATCACGAGGTTCTCGGCATTGCCCACGACGGCTTGGCGGCTCCAGTTGAAGGATCCTACACCATCGTGATCAGCAAATGAGACACCTTGTTTGCTGCGCGATAGGGAAAGCAGCGACTGTACCATTCAGGAGGATCTTGTTGTCGATCACACAAAACTGTTGCGCAGAAAGCAACACAAACACAGCAAAACAGGTCAGTGTGAGCGGGGGCAATGGGCGTTTTCAACAGTGGATGCCTCGTAAATCGAACCTTGTTGTGCATGTATGTCCGCGCATTGTCATCGCGCACGGGGATTCCCTACAATTCGTTTAGGCATGCACACACATGGCGCTTTTAATTGAACTTGCGCGCGCCAAACCAACCATGCACGATCACAAAAGGAGGCGCAAGCACGTACGGCGTCGATGAACTTTTGGATATCGGATCCTCGCCCCTTCGACTGGTCGTCGTCTGTGATCACGCGCACGCTGACACCGCGCTCATGCGCTGCGAGCACTGCGTCCGCGATCTGTTGCAGCAGCGCAAGCATCGACATCGACGCCGTTAGTGCACAATGGAGGATACGATAGCAGCATATATGCACACAACAAACCTCGTCGCAAGTGATTGTGAACACGCAGATCTCCATGCTCTTCTTGGCGTTATTCAGGTACGAGAGCATCGTGAGCAGCGACGAGCCCTCGTCGTGGATCGCCTTGCAGTTCTTGCGCGTGCAGCCTTTCTCGGACCGAAAGTTCTTGCACGGCATGCCCGGGTCCGGGAAAAACAGCACGTCCACGAACGAGTCGCCCGGCTGCTGTGCCTTTGTCTTGGCTGCCGCCTTGCCGGTTCTGTTGGTCGCAGCTGTTCGCGTGGACTTGGCTTTGGTCGTCGCTGCTGCTGCTGGCGGCGGCGCCGCGAGCGGTGACTGCAGCACGACGACCTCGACGTCGTCCTTGCCGCCGCGCGTGGCCTCGCATCCCATGCAATTGCCCATTTTGACGCTGCTGCTTGCGGAGTGGGGGCTGCTGCTGTTGGGGCTCGCTGCAGATGCGTGTGTCGCTGTCTATCGGCGAATGCGCCAAGTCGTTGCACCATGTGCGCTGGCGGAAGAGAGAAAAATCCTGGCGCTCTTCGTGCAATCCATGTTCGTCGTTGCACTTGCACCCATGTGAAGCGGTGGATGTGTTATTTAACACGTATCAGACGCGATTCTAACAGCTGCAGAATTTTCCCTGCATTTGTCGCAGGAAGAAAAATAAATGTGTGCAAGGGAAAAGCCATTCGAAGAACAGTCCAGCGGATTGGATGAAAAAAAGTCGATAATGGCATCGTCTACTTTACGCCAATCAACAGACAAAGTGAAGCTCAGCTAAACACATGATTGGCTTCAATATGAAAACCAAAATATCCGTTTAACGCTTGCCTTTATAGCCAATGGAATGGCTGCTTGAACTCGCATGTCAGCCCAATCATCGCAGCGTGACAGTTTTTGGATTCGTCTGCAGGCGCGCATTTGACCCGCTCCCGCACGCGCAAGGATGGTCGCGAGCAGCAGCCGCGACGGCACGCTCTACGGGCTCGCGATGCTCGTCTCCGGCACGTTCAGCACGGTGATCATGAAGACCGAGTACGGCGTGCGCGCGCACGGCACGGAGCTCTGCGTGGACCCGAGCGCGCCGCCTTCTGCCAACGGCACCGCGACGCTCACGATGCTGTGTCCGTTCGACAAGCCCTGGTTCGGCGTGCTGCAGATGAAGATCGCCATGGCGCTCGTGCTCGTGTTTCTGTATCTGCGCAAGTTTGTTCGTCATGCGGATTACCTGGCGACGCCGCTAATGCGTCTGCGCAAGGGCGGTAACAAGTACTTGAACACGCCCGAGATCGCGGCTATGAAGAAGAAGCAGCAAGCTGGACGTCGGCACCCGAACACGAGCAACCAGGAATCGCAGCCGCTGCTGCGACCTGCGGCTACCGAGGAGAAGAGCGCAGTGCCGCTGAAGACCATGGCGGCCGTGGCGCTCCCGTCGCTGTTGGATCTGCTGCAGACCGTGCTCGCGAACGTGGGGCTGCTCTGGATCTCGTCGTCTGTGTTCCAAATGGCGCGCGGCTCCGTGATCATCTTCAGCGCGATCTTCTCGGTGCGCCTCATGGGCAAGCGCTTGTTCGCATACCACTACATGAGCATCCTTGTCGTCGCGATCTCGGTCGTGCTTGTGGGCTGGGCTGGTGTCGGCCACAGCGATGCGAAAAGCAGCGAGGCCCCAAAGAGCAAGGCCGATTCCAACCGAGACACCTGGAACGCGCTGCTCGGTCTCGGTTTCATCATCGCGGCGCAGGTGCTGTGCGCGCTGCAGATCGTCGTGGAGGAGCACATGATGGTGGCGCTGAACGTGAGTCCGATGCTGCTCGTGGGTCTCGAGGGGCTCTGGGGCCTCGTGTTCTACGTGATCCTGGTCCCCGTGCTGACGCTCACACCCGCGAGCTCGACGGGCTTGTCCAAGATATGGCATGAAGACTTCTACGACTCGTTCGTCAAAGTGGGCAACTCGCCAACGCTCGTGGCGCTCATCCTCGCGTACATCGTGGCCGTCGGCACGCTCAACGTCACGGCCAACTACGTCACCAAGCACCTCTCAGCCGTCATGCGCAGCATTGCCGAGGTACGCGCCGTTTTCGTGGGCTCTACAAAAATGGACGGCTGCGCATTGACTGACGTTGTTTGTGTGTGCACTATTGCAGACGCTGCGGACGCTCGGCGTGTGGATGCTCAGTCTCTTCGTGTACTACGTGCTCAAGTGGCAAGGCCCGGACTCGGCCGGCGAGCAGTGGTCGCTCTACAGCTGGTACGGAGCCAGCGTGGCGCTCTCTGTGCTCGTGCGCTGTGCTGCTTGTGCTCATCGGATGTGCGTGTTTCTTCGTTGTCTATAGGGTGGAGCTCCTGGGCTTTGTGCTTATGGTGTATGGCACATTGGCGGTATGGTCACGACTGTGTGCGTGTGTGTGTGTAAAGCGAGACGCAGTGTCCTCATCGACATGTTGTGTGTGTGTTTGTCTTTCTTTGTGTGACGTGCCGGGCGTAACAGTACAAGAAGCTCATCCAGATCCCGTTGCCGTCGCTGTACGCCACCGAAAAGCGCGAGCGCGCCGCCGCCGCGTACAAGTCGCCATACATGAGCTCCATGCACAAGTAGGCACGTACGCCGCGCAGCCGCAGACGACGGCGGCGTGTGGTTCCCGCTGGGAAGGATGTCGGCACATCCCACTCCAGCGATGCTGGAAAAGAGCAAGCAACACGACAGATCCCATTTCCGTTCTCTTTCGACTCCCTCTTGTTACCGTGCACTGTGTGGAGGCCACTGGCTGGTGTTATACAACGACGCCACATGGGCGAAGGCGCTCTCTGGACTGCAGGATCACAACGCCATCCGCTCACAATCCCGAACCAGGCGCGCCTGCTGCGATCTTTGTGCGTACTGGTACCCATATTGTGCCGGAGCCGCATGTTGGCAGGGGAAAGCGTGCCAGCCTGTCGAAAAAAAAAAAGCTTGGCGGCAAAATGGCAGAGAGCCAGAGGTTTAATTGACGGGGCGAGGACCTTTGGTAACAGCTGATGCCAGGACTAGCATAATCTAGCAAATATATACGGATATCCAGCGCCACTCAATATGCAAACTAGAAAGGTAAATGACATTATTAAAGGTACGCTTTAGCTGATTTGGACCTCGGATGTCGTGAAAGGACCCGACTTGTGCATGTCAGGTTTCGATGGTCCATTAATAAAAATCACGCTTGTTCTCGAATCTTGTGATTGTTGAATCGATACTCGAGCGGCGATCTTTCCTGTTCGGTCTTGTCCCTTCCGCCGTGCGCACCAGCTGGTGCGAGCCTTGGGCTGTTCGGCCCCAACCCCACCCCTCCGAATCCCCATGATGTTCACCCGTCGTATGTTGGTCCTTTGCAATACCTTGGAAATCAAATACAGATGTGGATATCAATTGTACCAAACAATTCAATGAAGAAGGTCTGTAATCTAGGGAAATAGTTTTAACTCTATTTCTATATGAAGGGTATATAGTATCCAAATCTTTCCGCACCACTCCGTCTGGCGGTGACGACAGTCGTACATCCCTGTCGCTCCCGCACTCGATGGCTTCGGCGGCCAAGTTGTCGCCCAGAAGCAGACGAGCCACTTTCCCCGCTGCATTCGACTTTTTCGGGGCATACAAACACCGAGTCTAACCAGAGCGTACAGTAGCGCCGCCAGACGAGACAGCGCGAGTCCACAAGAGAGAGCAGCAGTGCAGTGCGCGCTGCTGAACCATTTTGCGGACTCGCCCGCCCCCACACAGCGACATACGCAGAGCGCGATGGCCGGCCGCCCCCGCAACCACGCGCCCGCCGCGACGTCGTTCACGGTCTTCCAGGTGCCGTCGGCCGCGGCCATGGCGTCGGCGGCGCCGCTGCCGCCCGCGGGACCCGCCGCCGCGTACGGCACCAGCAGCATCGCGAGCACCGTCAGCAGCGGCGCGAGCTTCGACGGCGGCATGTCCGGCGGGTTCTCCGAGAGAGGCAATGCCGGAGCAGCAGGCGTCGCCGACGTGTTTGCGCCGATGGACGATGACGCGTACTATACGAACTCTGAGCGCGGCGGACGCCGCAACAGCTTTGCGACGACCAACCGAATCGGCGTGCCTGCGACGGCGCCGAGTGCGCAGAGCTCGGATGTGCGAGGCGGCGTCGGATGGATGCGCACGGGACGCATCATTCGCGTGAAAGATACGGGCGAGTCGTTCCGGTTCCCGCTCGAAGACGATCTCTTGCCGCGCATCACGCTCACGCCAGAGCAGTATGACGTGCTAAAGCAGCGCGCGATCAAGTTGGCTGAGCAGTCGATCAACAGCAGCCACCTGTGGATGGAGAACCCGACGCTTTCGCCGCAATTGAAGAACCAGTCTTGGAAAGTACACCTCGAAAAGAAGAATTGCGTGATCTATCGTCAGAAGGACAACGACACAAAGAAAACGGCCGCGAGCCGCAATGCGCTTGTGCGCGCAAAGCTTGATTGCACTCTGGACGAGCTCACGTACGCACTCAATTGCGACAATACTGACGACCAGCGCATTCTCATGGCGCATCTGTTCCAAGAAGGGTTCCTCGACGCCGCGGTGCTCCACGTGGCCGAAACCGCGACATTTGAAGATCCCTTCCAGTTTCTCGGTGTCAAGTGGTTCGCGTTCCAGTCGGCCGTGGACTCGATGTTTTCGGTGCGCGATTCGCTTGTCGTTGAGTTTTGCAAGACGTTCAGGGATCCTTCAGGCCAGAAGATCCTTGCTCGCATTACCCAGTCCATCAACATGAACGACTACAAGGGAGTTGAGCGGTCGTTTGGCTTTGCGCGATCGTCGTCGACCAGAGTGGATCTATTTCGGTCCCTAGGTCGTGGAAGCGGCAAAGTCGATGCGTCACTCAGCTCGGCGATGCAATTCGGTAGCAAAACCACTCCGTCGTGGGTCGCAAACCGAGCCGTCAGCGCGCTGCACAACTTGGTGATTAATTTAAACACATGCGCCGATGCCAAGTACATTGTCAAGAGCCGGCTCATCACCGACAAAGCGTGGGTGCCGAACAGTGAGCGCCCTGCGTGCAGTGTTTGCTTCAAGTCGTTCAACTTGCTGCGCTCGCGCCACCATTGCCGAGTATGTGCTGAGATTATGTGCACGCCATGCACGATGGAGCTCTCGGTGTTGTCCAGCAAGTTGCCTCCCAGCATGCGACCCGAGACAGGCACCAATATGATTATTAGCTCGGAGAAGTTCTGCTTGAAGTGTATAAACAAGAGCCGTCAAGACAGACGGAATGCACTGCTCGCGATGCTGGAGAATGAAGACATGTACGCAGTTGGCGCCGGCGGGAATGGTTTAGAGGTCAACCATTACGGACGACAGAGCGACGTCTACTTGCTGAACGAGCGTGGAAGTCTAAGCGCTGACTCAAGTTTCCGCCCCACTACGATTGCAGAAAGCACCGCGTCGTTTGCCTCTTCATCCTCGAGCGGTTCTGCGACAGAGAAAAGTTCGATCAATTATGCAGGTTGGTCTTCGAAGGTGCTGTCTGCTATGAACAAAGACAAATCGAGCGAAGGATCCAAGGACGATTTAAGCATCGTCAGTCTCTCAACCCAGACGCCGGGGCTTCGCATCCGATCTCAAAATAGCAACAGCAGCGGTAGTATTGGCGCTGGAGGAGGGGATCGCCGCCGTCACAATTCCGATGCGTCAGCGACTAGCTCTCTCGGTGATACTTCGAGTTTTCCAGAATCTGAGACGCGATGGGAACGCCGAAACAAGGAGAACATGGACGCGATCGTTCTCCTGGAAGAACCGCTTGATGAAGCCGTCAATGTGACTCCGGTTCCGACTAGTTTCGTGAAAATGGAAGAGTCTATTGCCGCCCAACAAGCACTTCTCCGGTCGATGTTTGTGGAAGGACAGAAGATGATGATGAGGAACCAAGCGCAGCAGCACTATCAGCCGCCACCCCCTCCCCAGAATGAGTTTATCCCGCTCAACGACCAATCTCGTCCTCTGGCGCTTCCCTCCTCATCGTCTACATTTGAGGAGTAAGTGCGTGCGTTTTCATCTTGCCCTTCCGATGGAATCGCGCAATTAAGGTCAAATACCTATCTACTCGCGCCTTAAGAGAAAACTCCTCCTAACCACAACAATTTCTTAGCCACCAATAAAGTTTTTTTTTTTTTCTCGCCGAGTTCGCGTGCATCGTTCAGGTATGACTTCGCAGAGAATTCGATGCTATCGAGGAGGCATGAGACAAGAGCGTACAAAATTTACAAGGCAGTGAGTGATTCCTCGACATTGAAATTCCTTTTCACAATTTCCAAACTATCATTTCGTGCTTTTCCATAAAAACGTTCTAACGCTTCTCTCCACGCAGACACACCAACCACTCACATGATCCACATACTCCTACCAGAAAAAAAGCTCAGCACCACAACTTTCGTGAGCGCCGATCACCTATCGTGCATGCCTCAAGGGATCTCTAATACACCCCAGACGCCATGTTTCGCCGCGCATTCTCGTTCTGCGGGGCATCGCCGTCTTCGCCATTCGGGAACAGCATCATGCGCAGACGGAAGGTCTGTTCCAGATCGTCAACTTCCTGGCTTAGCATCGGCGTGGCAGCAGCAGAAGACGGCTTCACAGCTGATCGACCAAAGCTGTTCGACTTTCGTCCACGACCAGAGCTGAACTGGAGGAGATCTGGCGCAGCGCCTGACAAATGGCCGGACCCGGACCGCACTCCACGGCTGGAACTGAAGTTGTGTTTTCCGGGTCGAGGACCTCGACTCGAGTTAAACTGGAGAAGATCTGGGATGGAGCTTGAAGACGCAAGCCCCTGTCGAGGTCCACGACTCGAACTGAACTCGATGTCGGACGCTGTGCTTGCCGCTTGCATCGATCGTGGTGGTCCCCGGCTCGAACTGAATTGGATATCCAACGATGCCTGCGACATTGTCCGAGGACCAACGCTCGAATGCAGCTGACGAGTGTCGGGAGCGGCATCGGAGGAGGACAACGCTCCGCGCGGTCGTGGTCCACTCTGGTGATTCATGCGAAGAAGGTCCGGAACAGAGCTAGGCCGCGTGAGGCTGATTGCTGGCATCGAGATCGACGTGGACCCATCGGCCGAAGACATGCTGCTCACAAAGCTCAAATTCGACGACAGGACGCTGGTGCCTTCGTAGCTTTCCCCCGAGCTGTAGCCAGCGTCTTCGTGCACTTTGACGCGCGAACTCGTAAAGTTCGGCTCCATATAGTCGCTGTCGTCAATGTCATCAAGGTCGTCGTCGTCGTCGGACAAGACATCCGTGTCCAGGTACTTTGTCTTCAAGGTCTCACGGTACACAGAGATGTCGAGCGCGTTGAAGTCGTCGTCCAGGTCGACGTCCACGGAGTCTCGAAGCAGGTGGGACGTGATCTCCACACGCTCGGTCCGCGCTTTCACCATGCAACTCAAGCAGAAGCGAAGCGGCACGACGCCCGTGTCCGACCGCTGCTTTTGGTCGTCCAGGAACGAGAGCTTCGTCGTGCACGACTTGCACATTTCGCGGTGGCAGCCTGTGCACAATCGCTTCGAGCGCATCATTCGGAAACGGCGAAAGCACACGCCGCACGACGACGGATTGGCCGGCGCTGACGACGAGGATTTGGATTTGGCTTTGCCCGAGTGCGACGACGACCCCGAGCTGCTGCTGGCTGAGGAGAAGATCGCGTTCGCATGGAACCCCGCCATGCCGTTCTGCATCAACACCTTGGCTTCCGCGACTGTCACGAGGTTGAAAACGCCCGGCCACACAAACGAAATGGTCTTCGTCACTGCCCACGACGGCATGCTTCCTGCCGTGGAGTGCAGCGCCTGGATCGACACTTCGGTTCGCGAGCCGTTCTCGCGGTACAGGTACAGGTACGAGATCTTGCCGCGCACGAGGTTGTTATTTGGACGCTCCTGCACATCGACGCCATCCATGGGCATCGAGCGCAGCATTCGGAAGAGCACGCGCTGGCCGTTCGCGTCGCGCATCGTGCCCGAGTACGAAAAGTAAATAAAGTCACGCGACGTCACGATCGCCGGCGCTGGCGATCGGAACGCGACCCACTTCATGCCCACGAACCGGAACGGATCCTCTCGAGTCTTGGTTTTGCCCACGTGGAGCACCGCACCGTCGAGAAAGTTGTCTTCATACAAGTGCGCGAACGCACACCGCTGCTCGTACGTCGTCTCGCAGTAGAGCCCGTACACGATCGCGTCCAGCGTGGTCTCGAGCGACGCGCGGATCAGCACGTTCTTGTGCTGCGAGTTCGGGACGCTGCGCGCAAACGCCATGAGGTTGTCCTTGTCGGCGATCTGCTCGTACCCGTCCTGCGTCTTCTCGTTGAACTGGAAGTACCATGAGTTGCGGTGCGTGAGCGTGCGCGCGATCTCGTCGTGGCTGACCTCGCGCCATTCCTCGAGCTTCTGCGCCGAGATGCTCACGCGCGGCACATCGCGCTCGTCGACAGGGTACTCGTCCAGCATGATCAGTCAATGGCTCTGCTGCTGCTGCTGCCTTAATCGAGAATCCAGAAGTGTGCTCCGGCCTGATTTGATACCCAGAGCTCTTCGGCTGACTGTCTGCCGAGGGGAATCGAAGTGGGTGGCACACACCAGCAGCACGGCCACAGAACTTCCAAGGCGCGCGCGCCTTCCAAAAAAAGCCGTGCGCACAAATCGCAGGCGTCAGATGTGACAGTATCGCTGCGTGTGACTTGACGTTCGCTCCTGCTGAACTGCAGACCGGACTGGAGCTCTGCGCGCAAAGCGTGGTACTCCATGATGGCGGCAGCTCTGCATAAAGCGGGCACTCCTCCGTGGGTTCAGCCTTGCGTTAGGGAACGATGGACGTCGCTCGCTGCACGTGCGGTTCCCACGATGTGGTTCGAAACTTCCCGAGACCGTGCGGTGGGATCTGCAGCTGCTCTGCACGCACCATCACGCTGGAAGTGCCACTCCGACGCACGGCGGCGCTCGCGAAAAAAAAAGAACAGCCAGCAGCGGCGAGTTTATCGTCTGCGCTGGTCAGACTCGTCAAGAAAGCTTTGCAAGGCAGCAAGAAGATCCTTTCGCGCACGCAGTCAGTCCAAGAAGATCCTTTTCGAGCTGTTTCGCGCGCGCCGTGTCGTGTGACTGGTGCGGGAATTCAGCTTGCGGAGCAAGAAGCGAGACCGAGATGGGTGGGTGGACTCTCTACAAAGGGGTCCAGATCATCCCAAAGCTTGGATCAGTCGCTCATTTCGTCTGATCCACGAGCTTTGAGCCGATTCCGCGCAGACCAACGCGGCGATATGGATGAGGTACAGTCCCGCGTTCGAAATTCTGTGATTGTGTGTGGCGAAACTGAAGTGTCACTGCAGTCCAGGAAACCTGATTGACAGGTCTGCGCTACTGTATGCGACATCGCGCACGTTTACAGCCAAGAGCTCACGCCGCCAGCCCGAGCGTGCCACGGCGTCAAACAGGGAGAGCGTCCACTCTGCTCGCCAGCATGGAGCGACTGAGATCGTGCGCGTTACCTGAGGTAACGAAGAGGCTCCCACTTCCACGAGGTACTCGCTGTGTGTGAGAGAGCTTCTTTATTTATTGGCAGCAAGCCGCCGCTCCGGACTGTGCTCCTGCGGAAGTCAGGGCATATCAAATAACACCGGCAGCAGCGTACTCCAGCGAACTGCGCAGAAAAAGCCAAAGCGTGCTTGGGACAATCGGCGCGCGAGTGCGTGAACGAAGGCGGCAAATCCGCAGTGGCGGAGCTGCTTGGGCGCAGAGAGACAGCCTGCGAGACACGCTGGACGGGAGCGCCAGCTGGCGCGGCGGACGCGCTCCAGTCCCACGCCCGTGACCGCCGCCCCGTTTCTGGAGTGGATGTGTCAACTCACCCCTCGACTGCGCACAACTGGGTTTAACCCGTTTGTGTCCCCCACTGTCCTCTCTGTGAACACTTGACACTCGAAGAAAAAAAAACAGAATGCGCAACTGGGAGAAGCCAACGCTGCCAACGGTATCAACCACTTGTAAACGAAGAACTCCGTCCGGCTTTTATGATAACAGCAACTGGCTCCAGAACCATCAGCGGATCTGATTACGCCTCCTGAGAAATCCAGCGCCAAGGAAAACAAAAGAGAATGCAGACGCAAACACTGGTGTCCTTAATAAGTGAGACGGTCTTCGCGAAAGCGTTGACGCGCCCACAAGAATCGTGTGGACGAGCGAGCGTCGAGGTGATCAATCGATTGGGGCCTGATGGTTATCATGCATTCAAGTGTTAGAACGTGCTGCGCTGCCATTCGTGTCGCAAGGATGGACCGTGTTTCTCTCCGATTACAAGCCTCAGGGCAGTCTGCGAGGCTACTCAGTCTTTCTCTCTACTTGTGATGCTTGGCGTCCTGCACCAGCCCTGAAAACATACCACATGGGTTCCGCAGCAGATTCGCAGGCGTGTCAAACTCGACGACCTGGCCGCCACTCAGCACCAAAATGCGATCCGAGTCCATGACCGTCGCCAAGCGATGCGCGATCGTCAACAGCGTCACG
>JAADVP010000639.1:0-16942 GCA_023335675.1 Globisporangium solare | reverse complement strand
TGGACTCGCGCTTAGCCGCAACCTGCGTACGATCAATGTGAGCCCAAGCCCGTTCGTCACTCCCAACTGCTCGTAGTACCTTCGTTAGCTGCTTCGACTCGTCAACTGCAGCTTGGAGCTCCTTGAGACGCGCCGACACCTTTTCGGCAGTCGCTCTGGAAGAAATCAATGTCTGCGACAGCCAGCACAGGGTTTAGATAACAAAAAACTTCATCATCAACTCTGTTGGTAAATGAACCATGAAACGCTACCTCACGAGTATGAACCAGTGCGTGATCAAATGCTGAGAGGTCTTTTACACCAAGTTTCTGCATAAACTCCGCACACTTCGATGCTTCTTCGTGCATTTGTTGCGTGAGCCGTTCCTTAGACAAACCCAGACCTCGTTAGTGAATCGAGCGAAACTGGCTGCGCATATCCAAAGCGACACCATACCACGAGAGGACGCAAGCGTGCAACACGCGTGCGGTAGTGCTCGATCATGTGCTCGCTCAGATTTTCCTCTTGGTCGGCATCCTGCAGATCCGAGCAGAGATCGAAATCAATGACTGCATTACCCCAGCAGAAGATGCAGATACTCTCATGCACACTCACCTGGTGCTCTTCTGGACGTTCTCCAATTTTCCTCAAAAGACGTGCCAACTCAAGCTGTAGATTCTTCAACTCCATGGACCTATTTTCGCGAATCTTCGCGGGGCATTTGCAGTGCGAGAGTAAGGCGTCCAGCGGCATACTCAAATGAACAACAACTGTGGCTCGTACTTTGTCTAAGCAGTCTCGCTTGACTTGGAGAGATGTCAGCTTGTCGCGGACGCTCGTGGGTTCAGCATCGCCAAACTAACGCAAACAGCAAATTGCATTCATGCGTTATGGAATATTTATCAGCAACGTTTATTGTCAGCCAGCGACGCACCTCGTGCGGTTCGTCATCGCGAAACAACCATCGAAAGTGCGCGATCTCGCGCTGCAGGGCCTCAATGCGCGCGGACGACAACTCGAACTCGTCCTGGTAGAACTGAGCCTTCCGCTGGTACAGTTGCACTACGCCGCGCACCAACGCGTTCTCTTCGTGCTCTTGGTCGTCCGCGGGAACTCCGAGTTGGCGCCAAACTTGCCGCAACGCGTTCATGCTGCGCGCCGCGATTTTCTCGACGCTTGTGTTCGTTGCGTCGCTGTCGTCGCCTGCGTGGCTGCTGTGTTCGTTACCCTGCACATCCTGCTCTGATGTACAGCTTTTTTCCGCCATGAGGACTCTGCGTCTCGGTCACCTGGTTTTGCTCTTCTTCTCCTGATGCGTGTCCTGGTCGTTGAGTGGAGAAAACTCGAATGCCAGGGCAGGGGGGGGGTCATCGCTACGAGCCACTGCAGCACGAACAAGTCCCAGTCCGTCTTTGAGCGCACCCACTGCGCCTCGCTCGAATAAATGAATACCAGGAAAGGACAGCGCAGCACATTATGCGCCGCACTTTCTCGGAGAATATGAGGTGACAAGTATAAGTTCGCGCGTTGCGCACTTAACGGAGGAAGTGTAGCCATTTGCCACGTCTTAGGTACGCTGTAGCCATCTGCATCATAGAGTGAGCAAAAGGCACCAAATCCGATCCACTGCGCTTCCCGTGCTCACGGCCAGAAGAGAGAGAATGTCGACTGATGCAGCCTCCAGCTGCGCCACTGGGGCGTGGATCGAGTTCGTGTGTTTCTACGCTGAGAAAAGGAGAGTCTTGCGCGAAACTGCGTACACCAATGCACAATTCTAATGCACCTCGCGCTGGTGGTATATCTGTCTGCATATTGTACAGCGGCGTGGATTAAAAAAAAGAAGCAAAACCTTCCTTCCTGAACAGCTCTTCAGAGATCTATCGGATAGCTATCACGTGAATGAAGCGTTGATTCAACAGAGTCGAATGGCGCAATTCAGAAACTCGTGCTGTTAGTCTCACGCAACCATACAAACTGAAATGTGAAATCGGCACCTGAACGCAAAGCAAGCACAAAGTCAACGTGTCAAACCAAAACGCACGCCTCAGTAAACACCTACACACTGTCTTCGATGAATCAGGAAAGTGCATCACGTACCGAAATGTTCCAGTGTATACCCGAGCACGAAAACCGTCCACGCCATCAGCATGCCTTGCACGACTAGCCACTCGTTCTCTAGCACGAGTGCCAATTGGTGGAATGCCAAAAGCTGGAACCTCCAGCGCAAAGTAATGTGCACATACAGGAGCGAGCCGAACTCGAGCGCCGAGTAAACCGCGATGCTCATGACAACGCTCTGGAACTGATCTGGAGTCATTTCGCTCATGCCTGGATAGTACTTTGCGTTCGGCAGCGAGCGCAGATTTGCTATAGAAATCGCGTACACTAGCAGAGCCGCCGACTCAATGTACTCGACGAGAAGCATGGCTTCGCATTTCCAGAGCAATTGAAGGGTTTTGTTCATGGTCTCCGCTTGCAGAGTGCTGTCTAGTCGCGATTGCGAAGAAGCGACGAAAATGGGCGTAATCCTGGTGGCAGTGAGTTTGGACAGAACTGAGCTTTTTCCTTTCTTTTTTTGAAGGCGTAGCGACACACTGCGACCCTCGAATGCCTTCTGCGATCATCGATGAGTCGTCTGAGTCGAGCGTCGGCGGCACGACCCTAATTCTGTCTATTTGAGCACTCTGCAATTGCTGGATCAATACCGTTTTCTCGGCAGACAGCGTCATCTTTGTTACTGACTGGGTTTGAAACCTGTCCGCGGTTGTCAAGTCGAGCACTTGTGGCTTCGCGAGTAGCGCCATGCAATACGGTAGCAGCCCTTTCGATTGGATCTCGCCCGTGTCGTCGCCGACCTCCTTCATAAATTGGTCAAGCTTCCACAGGGTGAATACATTCTGGACCGTGTCGATCGCAATGATCCCTGCGGTCATCCACATCGGCCCAGCGCTTTGCGTGCATTTGGCCTGGAACAATGCGTTGAACAGGTCAACGGTTATGGCCACGGATGGCACGAGGTCCTCATTGTCGTCGGCCACGATTCGCTGTGTGAGCTTCTTGAGTACAATCTTAATAACCGGCAGCACGAAGATGAACGCAAACTGGTGGACGCTTTGAAGAGAGCGGAGAATCGCGTTGTAGACCGGGTACACGGAAATAATGACCGATGCGAGGTTGATCAAGTTGATGAACGATTTTATCTGCGTCCTGACGATTGCGTTAGTTGTAAGCACACGCTTCCCAATAATCACGACGAAACTCATGAGTAAGCCAAGTGCCCACGCCGGGTTGCCAAACGCCATCATAAACGGAGTCGGAAACGCCCAATACTTGGCGAGTAGCATCACAGCCGCCTGGAACGTGCACGCTGTGAACATGCTCATATGTGCACGCTGCCACACACTGATCGCGGCTACTGGCACGAACGGTTTCAGCGTGAACATGACGCCAATCGTGAGGGCAAAGGCGTCGAAAAAGCAGCGAGCCCAGAACGCCGGATTCTGGTCCCACCCGAGCGAGGGTCTTGCAGCGGGATCGCGTCCAGCACCACGACCATCGCCAGCGCCGGCAGCACTGTGAGCAGACCGACACGAAGCACGCGCTGCGTGGGCTCGCGCTCGCAGTACTCACTCAGCGCTCACGTGCGCTCGACCGAGTATCGCCACTGGCGCTTGCGCTGCGCGCACTGCCACACCTGGCAGAACCACGGACGTACCATTCGACACATGTTCACTCGTGGGGCGTCATTTGCCTCGAAAGTGTCAATCCATTTGAACAGGACACTGTTTTTAGACACCCACCTCAATAGAGCGCGGTGTCTGCCACACGGTACCGTGTACCGTCTTTGGGTTTTGTCGAGTGAGGTTATTCTTCAAGTGAAGAAGCGTCATAAGGTTTTTCGGCTGGTTGGTGGTTGGTGCGCGATGTGCCTGGCGGCGGCGATGGCGCTGGGCTGGCGGCGCCGCTCCCCCCACTATTCATCGCTCTTTGGAAAGAACAGGAATTATCACCATGGCTACTCAACGTGAAGAAGACATCAAGCTTATGCTTGCCGCCCAGGTCCACATTGGCACGCGCAATGCGGACTCCAAGATGGCCGACTACATCTGGCGCCGCCGCAACGACGGTATCCACATCATCAACATCGGCCAGACCTGGGAGAAGCTCATGCTCGCTGCCCGTGTGATCGTCGCGATCGAGAACCCTGCCGATGTGATCGCCATCTCGGCGCGTCCATACGGTCAGCGCGCTGTGTTGAAGTTCGCCCAGTACACTGGCTCGGCTTCGATCGCTGGTCGCTTCACCCCTGGTACGTTCACGAACCAGATCACCAAGCAGTTCCGTGAGCCACGTCTGTTGATCATCACCGACCCACGCACCGACTCCCAGGCCGTGCGCGAATCGGCGTTCGTCAACGTGCCAGTGATTGCGTTCTGTGACTCGGACTCACCACTCCAGTACGTCGATGTTGCCATCCCAGCCAACAACAAGGGCAAGCTCTCGATCGGTCTGCTCTACTGGCTCTTGGCCCGTGAGGTGCTCCGTCTCCGTGGCACGATCTCGCGTGCGCTCCCATGGGACGTCGCCGTCGACCTCTTCTTGTACCGTGACCCAGAAGAGCTCAAGAAGGCCGAGGAGGCCCAATTGGGTGCCGCTGAAGAGGCTGTCACTCGTGCCGGCTGGGGTGAGACCACTGAAGTCGCTGCTGAGCCAGTGCTTTACACCGCTGAAGCCGCTGTCGAGTGGACCTCGACCACGACCACCACGACCACCACGACCGAATGGTCGGGTGAAGCCGCCGCGGCCGGCAGCTGGGACGCCCCTGCTGCCACCGCTGGCAGCGGCTGGGACTAAATGTCTCGTCCGTTCTCTTCGTAGGTTCTCACGCTGGTGTGGGCTCGCCAGAGTCCTGAGCCGCAACATGTTCTTCCAACTACGATAGTGCTCTCGAGTGCTGCCGTTTTTAGATTCGCTTGCATGGAATAAACGACGGTGTTTTGCGATGGCACCTGGTTAATGCGACAATAGAAATCGGAACGCAGCCCTTCGGGAGCGAAAACAACAAACACTGAGCTTTAATCTTGCGTTCTTTTTTCTCTCATGAGATCGTCCGCACTGTGTGCTGTATGAGCCGAGAAGATGCGGCGCTGAACTCTTTCTGCCTTTAGGCGGTTGCGGACTTGTGCGTACGCCACAGCCATCGAGTGCAGCAATCTGCTGCGCTGCCGTGAGGAAAGTGATCCATTTTGGTTCTGTATTGCACATTGCTCCAGGGTTGTTTTTGCGCCTCTGACGGAAAAACCCATACAAAAAACCCAGCTCACGACCCAATTTCCCACAAATAAATCAATCATCAAAATCAACGGCAACATGGTAGATGCGGGAGCGAACGCCAGCGGCGACAACACACGGCGCGCGACGATGCACGACGAGCCGTCGCCGCCTCGGAGCGGGGCTGCGGCAGACGCGCAGCAGGACCAGGAGAACGAGAGCGCGAGAAACAGCGGCACCCGCGTGTCCCCCGTGCGCACGCGGCGCGCGTCCGGCAGTTTGAGCCGCGCGCCGTCGCCCGCCGTGGCAGAGGATGCGCACAAGACGAGCGACAAAGCCGGCAGCAGCGGGGACCGCACAGTCGACAAGGCGCGCTCCAACAAAAGTACTGTCTTCGTGTGATCTATTTTGGCGGCCTCGTCTCGTGTTTGCCAACCAGGATCATCATCGCGAGGTTGGAGTGTGGGCCGTGGAAACTCAGGGGATGTGTACTTGTTGTGTGCTTGCTGCAGGCCAAAGCATGCGCGCGAATTTGGAGGACCCTGCGTTTGTGCGCGCGCTGAAGAAACAGGTCTACGAGAAGACCGAAGCGCTGCCTCGTGAAGTCCGACGCCGGTAAGTCTCTTGGTGCCCTTGGTTGTGAGCTCGGGATATAGTGAGAGGTCAAACATACTTGTATTTAAACTTGGTGCAGATTTGGTGAGATCGTATGGGTGAAGCTGAACGGTATCCCCGCTCTCTATTGCATGTTTAAACCCCACCGTTTGCGCGTTGAGCGTGCTCATAAACAAAAAAACACACGCTATGCGCCTGCTCTAGGTTATCCGTTTTGGCCCGGCCTCATCATGGATCCGCGCAAGCTCCCGCCAAAGATGATGTATTCGGCCAGCAAAGGGATTGGCACGAAGTTTTGGCTCTATTTCTACGGCACCCACGACTTGTGAGGACTTCGAGAAAGCAGTTGTGGTCTACGCCAAGTGAAAGCCGAGACAAGCTAACGGGAGACTTTGCTTTTGTATGCTTTGTGACAGTGCGGCAATTGGCTACAAGAATGTCGTGCCGTGGAACGACGAGACGTATCCGTACCGAGACGGGTATCCTGCAAAAGAAGCGAAGACGTCCGTAAGGAAGGAGCAGCTCGAGTTGGCGCTGACCGAGGCTGATGTGCGTTTACTCACTGACTTTTTTGAACGCACCGAGCTTGAGAGACGTGGAATGCTGATGCAGTGTTCTCTTGTGTTGCTGTTGATGTGAATGCTTTGCAGAGCGAGCAATCGCTTCCGCTGACCGAACGCATCGACTGGCTCATCAAGGATGTACCTGTGGAAGTACCGGCTGAGTCGAAAAAGACGAAGGACAAGAGCAAAGACAAAGCCGACAAGAACCAGTCCGCAGCAGCTCCGAGGTCTGATAACAGAAACTCTCGCAATGGAGCACGGCAGGTGCTCGCCAACGTTAACCAAGTCTCGCCTCGAGCTCCCGGTTTGAGCGCTGGAAAAACAGCGATTGCATCAGCAGCAAAAGCAACAGTGACTGCCGCCGCGCTGCCATCAGACACAAGCGCGAGGAATCAAGCGGCACCGACAACCACGACCTCACTGCCACAAACAGTATATAGGATGGAGACATCAGCTGTTCCAGTGACTTCACGAACAGTGGAAGCAACTACTCCTGCCAGTACACAGTCACCTGTGCTGATTAGACCCACACCAGTGGCGCGAGTGCCCACTCCGCCAACGTCACGATCAGCGACGCTTGCCACAGTACCAACTGCGAGCTCAGCACCTCCAGTCGAAGGCGAGCGAAGAAGAAGGCGAAGCTCTCCGAGTGCTGCAGCGTCAAGTACTTGCGAAGACAAGGTGCCATATACGGTGGGTCCGTTGGCACCCTTTGCAAAGAAGCTAACCGAGTTCTACGCGCAAGCGTCGACAAGCGGAAACTGGAAGATCATGACAATGCTTAGTCAGCTACTGAACGAGGTCAGACTTCACGAGTTTCATGCTGCTTTTGGTTGTTACGGTGGGATCGACAGTGACTTTCTTTCTTTGTATGTGTGCGATGCTTCACAGAAAGCGATTTATCGGTCGGACCTCGAACGCTCGGGGCTCGGAAGTGCGCTCGCTGAGATCCGAAAAAGCAAGAATCCGCACGTCGTCCAGACTGCGAAGAACGTTCGTGTCCACCTGATGATTTGCTTGAAAGACGACGAACCCTCTAATTCGGTGATACATTCATGCTTTTTCTGCATTGCCCATCATCGTGATCTCATCCGCATTTCGTTCCTTGTAGAGTGCAACTGCCTCAGAAGAAGACAATCCTGATGCCTCCAGACCAGCCAAGAAAATGAAAACTGATACAATGACTCTGAACGAGTCCTCCACCACCAATTCGACTCATCGTGAGCCTGTGCGCGATACCAATCTGTCTTCGGCAGATGAAGTCGAAGCCGCTGCGCCAACGAGCCAAGATGAAGCGTTGAACACAGTCCAAAGCAGTACTAGGCTCGCGCATGAAGAAGAAGAGGCCACGGAAGCAGCAGCACCATCGGCATCTGCCATCGACCAACTTCTGACTGTGCGTCTTGTCAAGAATGGTCAAGGATATACCCCAATGTCATCGCAAGCACCACAACAATCATCGATCCCTCCAAGTAGCCTACCATCGAGACCAGAAGTCCCAGCGTCACGATCGAATCCGAGGGAACAGAGCGCAACACGAGCAGCAGATCGGCCTGCCCAAACCGCGGACTCCGACATTGATTTTGCACTCGCACTAATTCAAAATGTGCGCTCGCGCGCAGGCGGCTCGAGCGGTTCGAGACCCGCCACAGCCGACATCACGAAAGCAGAACCTGAGAGAAGTGTGGCGTCGCTGCATCATTCAAGCTCGACTCGTCGAGATATCGGGCACAATAGCAGACCAAGTTCAGCGAGAGCATCACCTGCATTAGCCCCACAGATACAGAATGCTGACTCCGTTAGATGGGTCGAGGAGGATCCTCGTATACTTGAACGACGCCGAGGACGCAGTGAACCACCGCAGCAGCAAGGAGGGAATGCGTCGGAGACACAGCAAAACCGGCCTTCAGCTGCGTCCAGACTGCCGTATCCATTGAGTACGTTGCCGCAGAAGCGGAATCCTGCATTGGTGATCTTCAACAAGGATGGCACATTGATTGATTTCAACTCGATGTGGGGCGGATGGATCGAATCCCAGGCATGGAAACTTGAGGCCGCAGCCAAGCTTGCGATTCGAGAACAGTTGTATGACGCCATGGGGTACGACTGGAACCACCGCTCAGTGGCTCGCTTTGGCGCGTTAACGACAATGCCAAAGAAAGATCTCTCACGCGTCGCTGTCGACGTCTTGCTCGTGAAAGGCATGGCGCTCAGCGAAGCTCAGCATGTGGTTAGGGAGTGTTGGAGCTTACCGGATCCCGTGATGACCTGTCGACCGCTGGCGGACATTCCCGACATTTTCCGCACCATCAAGCAAATGGGGATCAAGATCGCGATTCGCACGACTGACAATCGGGAATCCACGAAGAAATCGTTGGCGCACATGCGCCTCGCAGATCTGGTGGACGGCATGGTCTGTGGAGACGACGGGCTCCCGAGTGCGCCGTCCCCAGAGCAGGTCTGGACGCTTTGTAATCGCTTGGGCGTAGGCGTGTACAACACTGTGATGGTGAGTTGTGTTGTGTGGAGTTGCTTCATGAGGAGTCTGCAAAGCTGTACTGACAGTGTCGCAATGCATCTGCTGCGAGTAGGTTGGTGATACGCCGTCAGATATGGCTCTGGGGCGGAACTCGGCGTGCTCGCTCTCGGTTGGCGTCTTTGGTGGCGCTTCGGCACTCGACGACCTCGCAAAAGATGCCGACATTCTGATCTCGAGCCTCGACAAAATCACGCGCGTCTTGTTCCAATACGGACAGCAGGCAAGTCAGCAGTAGCGAGGGACGTGCACTCATTCTCGTAGCATAGCTCGCACTTTTGTGTCACAACGCGCTGGACGGGGTAAACGGATGTCACTCCATGAACGAGAAGAAGGATGAGCCTCGCTGTGTGTGCATACATGGCATAATTGAAAAAACTCACGGCATGCAGAAGCGTCATCTCTCTTGCACATGAACAGCGATCGGTATCTCGCACAGCGACGTGGCCGCATGCGAGCTACACAACCAGACATGCCCTCGTCGTGCTGCCTGAGGAAACGCATAAGCATGAGGAGAGAGCGAGAGACCGCGCCATCAGAGAAGCGACACACACGCAATACGCATTGCCTTGGGCGCTGATTGCTCTTCTCCACGCACACGCGCGATCCACTTGACCAATCGACCCAAGAGGCACACCCAAACGGTTCGATGCTTTGGCTCTGCGCAGGTTCGCAGACGGGTCAGCCTTGAGGACGGGTCAACGGGTTTCCACATTTTTGCTGTCCCCATGCGGGCGGGTCGCCATGTTTCTTGGCTCTGGTATCGGCTTTTCGAGCAACCAAACCCGCCCGGGTTTGGGTTTGGAAGAACCCGCTGCGGCGTTTTTGGTTCAAAGACCCGGACCTGGTGGGTTCGGTGGCGGGCATTTTAGAACCGCAAACACACCCAAAAATCAATCTCGCGGGAAGAAAGCGGAGCGCGCGCGCGGTTTTTTCTTCCTATATAATGAGCAGCACTGGCGCCGAACACGCCGAGCACGCCGCGGCCCCGGAGGCGAAGACGCCGCCGCTGAACGATGCGAGCGCAGCGCCAGATCACGCGGCGGCGAAATACGGTTCGAATGATGCCACCGGCGACGAAAACGCGCCAGTAAGCACCGAGAAATCGACTGGCGACGACGCTGTATCCAAGAAAGCCGACGCTGAAACGAGTGCAGCGGATCCTGTGAAGGACGCAGCGGCGTCGAAAGAAGCGAACGCCGGTGCCAAAGACGACATACAGGTGAAGAAAAGCGACCCTGCTGGTGTGGAGGGTGCGGAGGCAGAGAAGGATGCGACAGATGAGAAGCCGCCTGCGAAGAAGCGTGGAAGAAAGCCGAAGAAAGACAAAGAAGCGAACGCTGAAATCGAGGAAGCGGCAAAGCGCGCGAAGCTGACGCCGGCGTCGCCAGCATCCCTAGCGACTCCTGTTAAACCGAAGCGTGGCCGACCGTCAAAGAAGGTTCTAGAAGAACGAGCTGCTGCTGCTGCTGCTGCTGCTGCCGCGGCTGCCGCCGCCGCCGCCGCTGCTGGAAAAGATGGTGCCGAGGTGCAACAGGTCGATTCGAAGGACGAAGAAGCAGCCGCAGATCAACCGAAGAAGCGCAAATCTTCAGTTGGCAGAAAGCCAAAGAAAGACAAAGAGCAGGACGCTGACAGTGGGGACGAGGAAACAGAATCGGAGCCAGAAAAGCAGCCAAAGAAACGAGCCAAACTTTCAACGGCGAAGCCTCCCAAGGAGAAGAAAACGCCTGGACGCAAGAAGAAATCAGGTACTGTTACTGGACGTTGCATGCTTGTATACGATGACGCGCATGCACTAATCCTGCTTGTTGTCATGAACAATTGAATGCTTCAAACGAGCAGCAAAGGTAGAAGAAGAGGAATCCGACTCCGATGATGAGACCCAGCGCGAGGTCATGAAGCGAGTCGAGGCGTTGGATCCAGAAGTGAAGGCCAAGTACGTATGCAAAATGAAAAGAAAACTGAAAAGCGTGGCAGCTGTCTGACGCTGGCATGTTCGTTGAACTCTGTTTATCGTTATGCAGGTTTGGTCAAATCGTGTGGGCGAAAATGACGGGTTATCCGTACTGGCCAGCTCTGATCACAGACCCTCGCTATTTGCCGCCAAAGTTCCAAGTGACCGCAATGAAAGACTTGGAGACGAAGTATCTCGTCTATTTCTACAACGCAAAGAACTTGTACGTAGCATTTTGCCTCCTATCAGCCGTACTACTCGTCAGATTATAGCTAATGCGGTGATCGTCTTTGTGGTGCAGTGCAGCAACGTTGTTCAAGAATGTGGAGCCGTGGGACGATACGAAAAACAACTACAGAGAAGGTTACCCGGTGAAAGACTCCAAGGCCCCAAAGCGCCGCGCCAAGTTGATGGAAGCTATCGCAGAAGCTGATGTAAGTATCGATGTACTGTTGCCTTTCATGATTGGGAGTTCTCTCTGACCGACGTTGATTGGTTCGTAACGATTCCGCATGCTTAGAAAGAGATTTTGTTGCCGATGGAAGAAAGAGTGGACGGTTTGCTGAAGGTATGCTCTCTCATTTAGAAGCTACGCAAGAACTATTTTTTTGAATGCATGTGGCTCATGTGTTCTGCGTTATAGCCTATCGTGAAGGAATCAAAGCCAAAGAAAGAGGCGAAATCTGCTGGTGCACCGGGTACACCTGAAAAGCGTAGAGGACGACCACCAGGAAGCAAGAATGTGAACAAGGCTGCAAAGCAACCGACGGCACGAAAGCCAAAGCAGAAAGCCGAAGCAGCAGCTGACAGCACAGAGAGGAATGAACCAGAGGAAGGCTTGGAAGAACCAACCCAGGACAACCAGGAAGCAGAGGAGGAAGAGGAGGATCCGGTCGCCAAGTCGCTGAGTAAAGAAGAAATCAAGGCGAAGATTGCCAGCAAAAAGACGCCTTCAAAGAAGAAAGTTACCACCGAAGATGGTGATTCGAAGTCAAAGTCTACTAGTGCAACCAAAAAGTCACCGGGCGCGCCTGGTAAGACCGTGAAGCCAGCTTCTTCTTCCGAGGACATTGACAGCAAGAGGAAGAAAGAGATCGAACTTGTGGTGCCGCGCAAGTCCGTGAAGTCTGCTGACATTCGTGAAATGACGGAAGAAGCAGCGAAGAAGCTTGGCGGACCAAAGGAGAAGAGTAAGAAGGACAAAGGTGATTACAAGGTCGGCGATCTCGGATCGTTTGCAAGCAAGCTGACTCGTCTTCATGCGAACGAATCGTCGAAAAACAATGATGAGCTCATCCAGATGCTGAACCATCTTTTCAGTGAGAAGATCGTCTATCGGTCAGATGTGGAGCGCTCCGGCCTTGCCGCTATCATTGCGGTGCTGCGCAAGAGCTCAAATCCAACGGTTGCTCAAACAGCGAGTGCGCTGCGGAAGCATTTGATGAAGATTATTAACCATGATACGAGCGCTGACAACCAAAAAAGCACATCGAAGTCCACCGATTCGAAGAAAGCTACGAAGGATGAGAAAAACGATGACTCGAGTGATGCTAAGAAAGAGAGCGCAAAGCCTGTGAAGGAGGCCAATGGAGTATCAAAACCAAAGCCAGCTGACGCAAACGCTCAAGTGACGCCTGCTGAAGACAAACCTGAGGCGGATACAGCAAAGGATACCTCGTCTAATGGGAAGACTACTGGTGCTCCCTCGAAAGAGTCGACAGCTGAGCCGACGCCTGTCAAGGAGGACAACACGAATGATGACGATGCGCAGAAAACAGAAGAGGGTGGTTCTTCCAAAGATTCTAGCGACGTGAAAGATGAAATCACGAAATCTGCGTCAAACGCGAGCGCGGAAAACCCCAGCAAAGTCGATAATGTGAAGCCAGACACGGCGGAAACTGCAGTGATCGAGAAGAGCAACGACAATGGCGCCGAGTCTGGTCTGGACAAGAATCGCCAAGCCTTTGTGGACATGCTGAGCAACGTGCTGGAGCTGAGCGGAGCTGGACATTTGAAGCTCGCCAAAGAAATAGAGGTATGTATGCGTGAGGGTTTGCTCGCGTTCCCAATGATGCGAGAGGCGTTTGAGCTGACGTGGTCTGTGCTCTCCCTTGTTTGTAGGAATTTGTGTTCGATCGGTACAAGGAAAGCAACGACGACTACATGGTGCAAGCGCGGATGATCACGTTTGGCTTGAAGGGCAACAAGAACCTTCGCGATCGATTATTTTCAGGCTCTCTCCATGGATTGGAGCTTGTGTACGCAGACGATAAGGTGCGTAGACAGAGTCGTTTTCTTATTGTGAACGAAACACTGGCCGATATGCTGATGCTTGCATTTTTACGTCTGATGGTGTGTGGACAGTTTTTCGAAGCAACGCCGTGACTATGTGGTATTGGTATATAAAATGCGTGTGGATGGATATGGAAGCAGCCTATATAAGCATCAGCGGCACTGGAGAATAAAGTCCTGGTGCTTGTCTTGCGACGGAGCTTGTTTCATAAAGGGTGTTTGTAATTCACGCAGTTCCTACCTAGACTCGTGAAAAAGAAAAGCATATCCATGTCACTCAAGTGCGTCCCCCCTCTTTTTAGTGCCACTTAAGTGCGCATCTTCAACAAAATCCCCTCTCTATCGTCATCGGCGTCAGCATTTCTCAGAGCGCATTCGGCAGATACAAGCAAGCAGCAGAACGACGATGGCCAAGGCGCAGTTGCTCATGAGCGCCGAGCTGGAGCGCGCGTTCGCGGACGCGCAGGGCGGCAAGGTGCGCTTCGTCAAGGTCGCGGTCGACGGCGAGGCGTTCGTGGTCTCGGCCGTGGGCGCCGCGAGCTCCGACGTGCGCCGCGACGCCCAGACGCTCGTCGCCGAGCACCTGCCAGGCGACCACGCGGCGTTCGTGCTTTTCTGTCTCGACGTGAACGTGCCCGCGCTGCGCTGGATCCTGCTCGCGTTTGTGCCCGAGGACGCGAACGTGCGCGACAAAATGCTCTATTCGTCGTCGCGCGAGTCGCTCAAGAAACAGCTCGGCATGAACTACTTTGTCGGCGAGTTCCACGCGACGGAAACGGTAAGCGACAGCATTGCACTTTGACGCTGAGCATGTATGAAAAAGGCGAAGGGATCAGCGTCATTCTTATGCGCGGGCATATGTGTGTGTGCGTGTGCTTCAGAGCGACGTGACGTTTGAAAGTTTCCAGAATGCAAAGAAGAAGCACGCTGCCGACGCGCCGTTGTCGGAAACCGAGCGGCTGCTGAAGGAGACGGCGCTGCTGGAGCGCGACACGAACGTCAAGTCGACGGCCATGGGCGTGATCCCCTTTGAGATCACGCAGAACGTGCGCGAGAAGCTCGCGCTCTTCAAGGACGGCAAGTTTGACTGGATCGCCATGGTACGCACGACGACGGATTCCATGCTGAATTAATTACAATGCTTTTGGATCATAACTGTGGCTCTGTGCTGCGACTTCCGCTAGAAACTAAACACGGACGATGAGAGCGTGGAAGTGGTCAAGAGCCTCGAGACTGTGGACCTGATCGACGTGCAAGGCGCGATTGACCACAAGGCGCCGAGTTTTGTCGCGTATCGCTACCGAGGAGCGCTCGTGGCAGCACAATCGACTCTGAGTACGAAAGCCTTTGCGCAGCTGCATCTCCATCGATTTCTTTGACATTTCTCTTTTCTTTTTTGTACGATGGCTGGCATTCTAGTCTTTTTGTACGTGTGCCCGGAAGAATCCCCGGTTCGCCAGAAAATGGTGTACTCGACGTGCAAAGCTACGGTGCTCGCTGCGACGTCGGGACTGGGGATCGAATTTGCCAAAACGGTACTGTCAAAGCTTTGCTGTGCTGGGTTGTGCTCGCCGGCTGCTTTGACACTTTTGTCACTGCCCCTGTTTTGTTTTCTTTTCAATGTGCAGATCGAGATCAACACTCCGTCGCATGCCACCGACGACATTCGTGCAGATCTCGCGCCGCCGAAGACCGAGGACGAAGGGAAAGCGCGTGAGTTTTCCCGACCAGTGGCGCCTGGGCGAGGGCGAGGCCGCGGCCGCGGTCGCGGTCCACCAGGAGCTACGCAATAGATCAGTCGAGAAAGCGTGGCCAGCCAACCGCACAGCGGTAAGAATCCCCAAGTTTCACACTCAACTACACAAGGTCGAAAATCTTTTTTCTACTATAATCACAATCGTAGCGGCATTGCAGAACTATGGACACCACAGACTTCGTGATTCCTCCCGCGCTCCCTTTTAGGGGTAGAAGCTGAACGACGCACTGCGCTGCTGATTGCTTTACTGCTCACATTGGAAGCGGCTCGCATACTTATCTGCGCCCCTTCTTCTTGCCCTTCTTCTTGTTGCTGCTCGAGGACGTCGCGGAGGATCCAGCACCAGCCGCAGCGGCAGCCTGCTTGGCCTCTGCGGCCTCCTTCTCCAGACGCACCTTGCGGGACTGCAGCTTTGGGATCAGCTCGGCCATCTTGACCATCAGGTCCTTGCGCGACTTGATCTCGGGGTTCTCAAACGAGCCGTCGGGTCGCTCGAGACGCACGCGGATGCGGCCCGAGACCATCCAGTCGCGGGGGTACTTCTTGCCAGGCTATCAATCAGTATGGCAAGGCACAGACACGTCACAGTTAGGCAAACTGCATACAGAGGTAGAGAGAGAGAGAGAGCCCTTCGCTTCGTTGCTAGACGCTGCACCTCAAGCGCGTGGGGGATCTTCAGGTACACGCACACTTCCGACATCTCGTCGGCGATCGGGTCCTCGCACGCAGCCTCTTTCGTGATCCGTCGTCCTTCCTGCACGGTCTTCTTCGCGTTGATGTAGTTCGGGTACAGCGTGTAAAACTTGTCCACGTTCGCGCCTTCCGCGAGTCCGTACGGGTACAGGATCTTTGGGCGCTGCGGAGCCATCGGCGGCATCATCCCGCCCATGCCCGGCATCCCACCCATTCCAGGCATGCCGCCCATGCCCGGCATCCCACCCATTCCAGGCATACCGCCCATGCCGCCCATCATCTCCATCATCTGCTGCATGTTGGGCATGCCGCCGCCGCCCATGGCGCTCATGAGGTCCATCGGGTTGAACTGCGGACGCTGCGACTGGTTCGGGCGCGTGAGCGACGGGATGTCAACCGCATTCGAGTTGTAGCGCTCGCCCGCGACGTTCTCCTTCGCGCGGCCCCTACGCTGCTGCGCCATCACGAACTGCTCACTCTCGTTCTCGGTCGAAAATGGGAGGCCCAATGTACGAACGCGGCCGATGCGGTCCCGACCCTGCCGAAAACGATGGACAGGGGTAGCATCGAAGACAGAAGGGGTTATGATGTCTGTAAGGAATATTTCCTTTTATTACCAACCGTACAATTAGAACCGTCTAAATTGATGTTGAAATAACACGAGTATACATAAGTATACACTCCACTCCCTCAGAGAAAGGAAGCAATTCGTCTGGTGGCTATCCTAATGCGCTACGATTGTTGTTTTTTTATGGGTAAGTGGTGTGACCGCGAGTAAGTGCCCTTATGTCGGAGTCGCCGAGACGAACGCGCCCGTGACGATCGAGCCGTCGAGCAGCACGAGGTTGTCGGGACAGAGGTAGCCCCCCGAGTTGGCTCGCGCACAGAAATCGCTTTTCAGACGCTGTGTTGACCGTGAGCACGCGCACGTAGTAAAGCTTGCCCGAGTCCAAGCCCGTGAGCAGCGCCGAGTTCGTGGCCACACTGAGCCAGTTGGAGCCCGTGAAGTCGCTGTTGTCTGACCACTGGACCAGGTAGCTATCGAAGCTCGAGCCTCCGTAGACAACATCGAGACTGACGTAGATCGGGCAGCTCTGAGGCACCAGCAACGTTCCTGAGCACGGGATCAGGTGCGCTGGGATACGAGGCACTTGCCAGTTGACGAGAATAGTGCCTGTGGCAGCCGTCGCTGCCGCTTGAAGGGAATGAGGCTTCCTGGACGCGTGTTCACTGGGATCTGTGACGGTGGAGTGGACGTCTGGGGGGGGGGGGGGGGGGGG
>JAADVP010000638.1:0-16943 GCA_023335675.1 Globisporangium solare | reverse complement strand
CTGCTGTCTCTCTCGTCGCTCGTCTGTTTGGTTTGGCGAGAGGAACTCTCTCACGCGCTCTTCCTGCACCACTCACTGAAAATGGTTCGCCTTATGTGGATGTTATCGTTTTTGAAAGGGTATTATTTTTAGGGGTGTTTAGTATCGGGAATGGTGACTGTATTACCGTAGTAGGATTCTACAACCCAAATTGGGTTATACCATAAAGTTGCGGGTATGTGTGGGGCACTTGTCGTGGGGCAAAGTGGATATGAACCGGCCCAACTCACGCTAGGATGGGCCTCATCCTACTTATTGGCACCACCTTGTGAGCCATGATCGAATCTCCAAACAACAGCAGTACACCAGCAAGTGAGAGGAAGCGGTGACATTAATAAATTACTACTTGTATTGGAGTGGCAGTGAATGCTTGGAACTTATTTGAACCTCGCTTAGAGGATGCCTCCAGGCACCCGGACAGTGCGCTGCAGCTCGAGGTCGTCGGGGGAGTGCACTACCGCCGCGGAGGTCTGGACGCCGCCGCTCGCCTGCTGCTCCTTGAGCAAGCGTTTCAGGTGGTGCCGCTTCTTGCGCGTCTCGCGCTCGTCAAACACTTCGATGAAGATCAGTCCGAATTCGCACATGGCGGTGACGAGCGCGCTGCGCATTTTCGGCCCGTCGTTCAGGCCCATTTTCAGCACATCGGCGATAAACACCGCGTAGAGGATCGCCGACACGATGGACGCCAGAAGCAGATTGTAGTGGTAGTTGCGGGCTTTGCGCAGCCGTTTGATCTTCCAGCAGAAGAAGAACTTGCCAAAGTAGACGAGGAACCACGCGAGCGCCAGCGGCGTCGGCACAAAGTAGTAGAGCCACTGCAGCAGGCGCTCGTTCTCGTCCAGCTGCGTTGTCGTCAGGTTCGGCTTGTTCTTGAGAAAGTCGGGTGCGTAGCTCGTGCCAGCGCCGATGTCGAAGAACGCAACGACGACGGCGAACATAGCGAAGAGCGTCATGGCCGCGTACGCCCAGCGGTAGAAGCGCAGCTGGTTGACGAAGCCCCAGTAGCCGTCCGAGATCGTGAGCATCTGCGAGAACCGGCGGCGGTTGCCCATGGTTGGCCTGGCGTCTGGTCAAACCGAAGCTGCGGGTGGCAGTGGTTCGCGAAGTGGTGCAGTTGTGGGGGCGCGACACTCACGCGGTTCAGTTTGAGAGCGGGTTATCCCGACTAGGTACGATGGCGCCTGCACCCATCTGTTGGCACGGATATGTGCGCATGTGTGGGTATGAGCGCGTTCAGTTTACTGGCGCGGCGGATAAACGTTGCAATGGGGTCTGAGCGTGTGGTTGGGGGGACAGAGAGTAATGGGTCGGGTCTTGCTTTTGGGTGGGACCGCTGCATTCTCCATTTTCCTTTGCTGAGCGCGGCGAACAGCGACTGTCCCGCTTAAGTACGAAATCGACCACTGTCTCTTTGCGCTCCGCCTGAACAATCGGCGAGCGCTCGAGGGGCATTCATCCATTCGACAAGCGAAATGGCGCACCTAATGGATCACGGCGTGACGCTCCAGACGGTGCTGAGCAAGGAGACGTTCGAGGCGCTGTCGCTAAAGGAGTTTATCTCGTGTGGCCTCGAACTGTACCTGTCCATGTCGCTCGGCATCTCGTTCTTCGAGTGCCCCGACGAGTCTCGGCGCGACGAGCAGGAGCTGCAGACGCTCTACACCATGTCGTGGATGCCCGCGGTGCTGAGCACGCTGATCGTCTACGGGAGCCGGCTGTCTCCGCGGTATGGGCCCGCGCCTCACAACTTCGAGCGTAACGTGCGATATGCGAAGATTCTCACGTGGATTTACTCGGCCGCGTTCCTGATTAATGACGAGGACATGGTATTCAAGTCCGGGCCCGGACTGACCGTCGCAATCGTGTTCTGCATCTGCGATATGGTGCGTTTCGAAATCGAGATCAGCGGCGTGCTGGAGAGCGAGGAAGACGACGACGAGCTCGAGCGCCTGGCCGCCGCGCTCCACAACGCCAACGGAGGTGACAAAGCGGACAAGCAGTACGGCGGTGAGTCCTACCAGGCCAATAGCAGTGTCTCATACAGCGTGGACAATCTCTTCCCGGATGCCAAGAAGGAACGACCGCCGCGCACGCTGGACCGTCAATCCACGCAGTCAGTGACACAGGAGTACATGGAGATGATCACGCCTGCGCAATCGGACGAGTTGGCCGCAACGAACCCACCTGGCATCGGCAACGACTCCACGAGGTCGCACGCAGCGTCCATACCGACAGGACGCTCCGTGAACCACGACGAGCCTCTAGCGCCACCAACACGAATGTCCAAAAACACAGTCGTGTTTGAATTTTAACAATCTTAATAATATAACTACCTCAAAGTACTCGCAAGAAGAAAACAAGAACTGCACGTCAGGTTCGATCGACATATACATGCAAAGCCGCACATTCATTCACCCACTCGCTTGTCGCGCTGCGAGATACCTCCGCAGCCACGTTTGCACTTGGTCCGCGCGGCCGCGGACGGCAGCATCAAAAGCGTCCTCCAGAACAGCAGGGTGGTCGAACTGGTCCGCGCGACACGACAAGAGCCACTTGACACTCGCCAGCCGTCCCGTGTACGCAGCTCGCGCCATCGCTCGAATCGTGCATCCCTCGGATCGATTGGAGTGCAGGAAGTCGAGTAGCAGCACGTTGCCATTCCGCGCCGCAGCATCCATCGCGTCCGTGGAGCAGCCTTCCGTTCGATGGTCGTGGAGCCATCGGACGACAGTCAAGTGGCCATTTTCCGCAGCGTGATCCATCGCGCGCCGGGTCGCTCCTTCGGTTCGATGCTCATGAAGAAACGTGACCACGTCAAGATATCCGCCTTTGGCTGCGAGATCCATGGCATCCGTCGTACAGCCTTGATCGGTATTTTTGTGAAGCCACCGCACAACCTCGACGTGCCCATTGCATGCCGCTAGATCCATTGCTTTCACTGTGCACCCCTCACTTCGATTCTCATGGAGCCATTTCACAACCGCGAGATGGCCACGCGCGGCTGCTCCGTCCATAGCGGCTGGCGTGCACCCTTCTCGTCTATTTTCATGCAACCACTGGACGATTTCCAGCTGGCCACGAGCTGCGGCTTCGTTCATGGTAAGCGTCTGCGCGTCCCTGAACGCAGCGTCATGACGCTGATGCAGCCACGAAAGCACGTTCAAGTGGCCATTCCCAGCAGCGCTTACAACTCCAACGCTCGAACAGCCTTCTGTTCTGTGGTCGTGAAGCCACTTGACGATGTCAAGATGGCCATTGGCAGCTGCTCCATTCATCGCTGCAAGAGTGCACCCTTCTGTTCGATTCGCGTGCAGCCACTGCACAACGTCAAGGTGTCCGTTTTTAGCTGCTAGGTCCAAAGCTCGTCTAGAGCACCCTTCCGTTCGATTATGGTGCAGCCACTGCACGACGTCCAGGTATCCGTTTGCGGCTGCCCGGTCCATTGCATGCACAGCGCAGCCCTCGCTGCGGTTCTCATGCAGCCAAACGACCACATGCAGGTGCCCGTGCTCCGCGGCTCCTGTCATCGCGTCAAACGTGCACCCTTCATGTCGGTTTGCATGAAGCCACTGAAGCACGTGCAAATGGCCGTTTGTTGCTGCTCGATCCATTGCTGCGGTCGTGCATCCTTCTTCGCGATTCGCATGTAGCCACTGAACGACCTCTAGCTGTCCGAACTCCGCAGCAGTGATCATCACAAACACCGAGATCTTCTCGTGCGGCCGATAGACGTGCAGCCACCTGATTGCGTGGAGATGGCCGTGCTTCGCCGCTTTCCCCATGGCTTCGTCGATGTTCACTTCATCCTGGAGATACGACTCGCCTCCATGGGCTTCCTTCGCTGCGAGACGCGTGAGCAAGTGGATGTACCCGAAGCGCGCAGCTTTCATGATCGTCCATCGCGCCGAGCAGTCAACATAGTCTTCGATGAGCTGGACGACGTGTCGCAGCGGCGCGATCTCGTGTCGCGCGCGGCACACGACGTCGACGCAGCGCAGCATCGGCATCGACGCCATCGTTGCTGCCCAGAGAGAGAGAGAGGAGGGAAGGATCCCTCTTTACAAGAGCAAGCTCGAAAATGGTACATTGTACCGCTCCGATCTTTTTCTCGAAAGTTTTCGTAAGAAACGGTACGCTGTACCAGTTGGCGGAGAAAAAGAGAAGGGGTGGGTGGGTGGGAAACTGCGAGGGGTACTCGGGTTACGCTCGTGCGGTTACGCTCCTCCCTTTGGCAAGCCAGGTGCGCCATGTGAGTATGATGGGGTGGGTTACGGTCTGTTTTTTTATGTAGGCGAAACTCAATGGGAGGCGGCAGTGCAGTGGAGGGGCCAGGCGAGTGAGCGAGCGCAAGCAGCTCAGTCAAATCGCGCACCAGAGAGCGAGGAAGAAGCGACGCGCCCCCCGACGAAGGCCATGGCGGACGACGACGCCAACGTGCAGTACTGCGTCTGTCAGCAGGTGGACAGTGGTGCGTGCGCGCTCCCCTTTGTGTCGGCGAGCGGAGCTCCCTTCCCTTCCTCCCCGCCCTCGCGGTGTGAAAGCGACTGACGTGCTCTTGTCTATATGTATATATATATATATATATATGTGTGTATGAAAGCAGGCATCATGATCGAGTGCATCCGCGGCACGGGCGGATGCAACAGCTGGGTGCACCCGTCGTGCTGCGGCTTGATCCTCACGCAGGACGAGCTCGAAGCGATTGACAGCTACATCTGCCCGTTGTGCGAGTCGCCCTCCGACGATTACTCGAAGATGAAAGCGCTGAACACGAAGCTCGCGAACCGCTTGGCAAAGAAGGAGCGCAAGCGGAAACTCGCGGAGCAAATGGGCTCAAACGCGCTGACCGACGAGAAGGCGAAGAAGAAGAGCAGCAGCAGCACAAGCGGCACCACGAAGACCAGCAGCTCGTCGACGGCAAGTGGTAGCGCAACGCCATCGTCAGCGAAACCAAAAAGCAAGCGCAAGTGGACGTGCAAGCACTGCGCCCACGAGAATACCGAGCGGGAAGCCACCGAGTGCGACGCGTGCCACTTGCCGCGAAAATCCAAATCCAGCAGCAGCAGCAAGAAAAAATCTTCCTCATCTTCGTCGGGAAACAAGGAAAAAGAAAAGAAAAAGAAACACAAACACAGCAGTAGCAAAGGAGACGATGGCGATGCGATCGCCGGTGAAAGCGACCGGCGGCGGAGTCGTCGCGAGTCGAACAAGAAAAAAAAGTCGTACCACGTGCCGAACTCGGACGAGGACTTGAGTTCCGGCACAGACGATGGCGACGGTCGAAAGACGAAGCACAAGCACCGTGGGAAAAAGCGTCGACGCGAGGATGAGGATGGCGACGGCGCGAGCGGTTTATTTGACAGTGATTCAGACGAAGCGGAGTTCCAGGTCGATCTCGTGCGAAAGAGAAAGAAGCAGGAGATTCAAGAGCAGTATATGCCGACGTCGATGGTCATTGAGCGGATCATGGGTGTGCGAAAGCGGGAGGTTGTCGAGACAGCGACGGGGCCGCCTCCAGATTCCGCGGCTGCGAGCATTTTCGCGCCGCGAACTGTCACGACCATCGTCACCGAGTATTACATCAAATGGAAAGGGTTCTCGTACCTTCATTGCTCGTGGGAATCGCTTGAAGTGCTGCTTGAGATCGATCCCAACAACAAACAGCGCATCAAGCGGTTCCATGAGAAAGAGCAGCATCATTCCCACCACCATCACCAGCAGAAACCGTTTCTTGAAGGCGGCGATGAAGACAATGAAATGGAATACTTCAACCCCGAGTATATGGAAATCCATCGTGTGCTTGCAGATCGCAAGGAAACGCCAATTCTCCCTGACCCATCAATCCCCGACGCTCCTCTGGACGATGGTATGCGGTACCTTGTGAAGTGGCGCATTCTGCCGTACACGGACGCCACATGGGAGCGCGCGTGTGACTTGAAGGACGACGTCGCGATTCAAAGATACAAGAAGTTCCTTGAAGTGCCTCCACAAGAGGAATGGGAACCTCTGCCGCGCCCAACGCTTCGTGAGTATCGAAAGCTGGAGGAATCGCCGCTGTTTGGCGAAGATCGGACGCTTTCACTGCGCGCGTACCAACTGGAAGGTCTCAACTGGCTCATTTGGAACTGGTACAATGAACGACCTAGCATTCTCGCCGATGAGATGGGGCTGGGCAAGACCATTCAGACGCTCGCATTCCTCGACCGTCTGCGCTTCAGTGAGAACATTATGTCGCGTGGCCCATTTCTCGTCGTCGCACCACTTTCGCTCATTGCGCAGTGGCAAAACGAGTGCGAGACGTGGACGACGATGAACTGTATCGTATATCATGGGAACTCGGACTCCCGCGAGCTTATCCGCGACTACGAATTCTACTACCCAGACAGTGAGAACAAACCCGACAAGACGAAGCCGTACCGTTTCAACATTTTGGTGACAACGTACGAAGTCGCGATCAAAGATATCAGCATCTTGACCAAAATCAAGTGGCGCTGTCTCGTCGTGGACGAAGCGCATCGTCTCAAAAACCAGGCCTCGCGCTTGGTGGAGCAAATGCGCTCGCTGCATCGCGATCACTGCGTTCTGCTCACGGGTACGCCGTTGCAGAACAAGACCGAGGAATTGTGGGCGTTGCTGAACTTTTTGGACGGCAAGTCGTTTCCCAGTGTGCAAGACTTTTTAGAAAAATTTGGGGATTTGCATGAGGCGCAACAAGTCGCCGATCTGCACAAAATGTTGAAGCCGTATCTGCTGCGACGTGTGAAAGAAGACGTTGAGAAATCATTGCCTCCGAAAGAGGAAACGATCATCGAAGTCGAACTCACACCGGTGCAAAAGCAATGGTATCGAGCGATTTACGAGAGAAACACGGCGTTTTTGAACCGTGGCGGAAACCCGAACAATGTGCCCAACTTGATGAATGTGATGATGGAGCTTCGGAAATGCTGCAATCACCCATTCCTGAACAATGGCGTCGAAGACATTTTAAGCGAGGGGCTTGTGTCGGACGCCCAGCGCCACGAAATGATGGTGAAGTGCTGTGGGAAAATGGTGCTGATTGATAAATTGTTGCCACGTCTGAAGGAAGGGGGGCACAAGGTGCTAATTTTCAGTCAAATGGTCCGTGTGCTGGATATTATCGAAGACTACTTGCGATACATGGGGTATTTGCACGAACGATTGGATGGCAACATCCGAGGCAACGATCGTCAAGCTGCTGTTGACCGCTTTGTGAAGCCCGAGTACAACCGATTCGTGATGTTGCTATCAACGAAAGCTGGCGGCTTGGGATTAAACCTGACGGCAGCAGATACGGTCATCATCTTCGATAGCGATTGGAATCCTCAGAACGATTTGCAAGCTCAAGCTCGAGCCCATCGTATCGGACAGACCCATTCAGTCAAAATTTACCGGTTGATTACGAGAAAGACGTACGAAATGCACATGTTCCACAAAGCATCGCTGAAGCTTGGCTTGGACAAAGCCGTACTGACTCACATGCGTCGCGAGAACGAAGACCAGAAGGAGGGAAAGAAAAAGTCGTCCAAGGCGGAAGAATCGAAAGAAATCGACGAGCTTTTGAAGCGTGGTGCCTACGATGTGTTTCGCGACGACGACACAGCAGCTGAGCAGTTCTGTGCCGCTGACATCGATCAAATCCTTCAACGGTCGTCGCAGGTCGTGCAGTATGAACAGCAAGCTAAATCGTCTTTCTCGAAAGCTAGTTTTGTCTCTGCGACCACATCTGACGACATTGATATCGACGATCCAGATTTCTGGAAGAAGGCTGTTGGTTTGACTGAGCCAGATCCAGCAGAGTTAGCGGATGATGTTCCGCTGCAGCGCAAACGCACGCGCGTGTCTCGTTTTGGTGCGACCGGTAGCATGTTTGACTCGGACGGCGACGAGGACGACGAGCTCGACAAGAAAGACAAAGAAACTGAGAAGAAAGAACGCGAGCGTGAAAAGGAACTGGAGAAAGAACGCTTGGCCGAAGAGAAAAACCAGCCGCGGGACTGGACGTTGAACGGCCGGGATCGCTTGCAGCGCGCATTGATGCACTTCGGATTCGGTCGCTGGGAGATCATCCGCAGCCAAAGTGGCGGCAGTCGCACGGTCGACGAAGTGGAGCAGTTTGCGCGCGAATTTATCTACGTCCTTGGCTTGTCGTCGGTCGAGTCGTTGACATCCACGTCGAAAGACGATTCTTCGTTCATTAAATCGCTAGTGCGCGCGTCGTTGTATGCCCAGAAAGAGCATCTAGTGAACGAAGAAGAGATTCCGCCCGTTCTAAAAGACGAAGAGTTCGTGCTGAAGCTGAAACAAGGTGGAGCGCGTCGTGTTTTGATTCGGCTGGACATGCTCGTTCGTCTCCAACGGCTTGTTGCGAAGGCATGCAATAAGTTGGATGCGGCACATTACTCTGAACAAGATCAAAGCAAGCAACGCGGAGACCAACAAATGGAAGGCAAGCCAAGCGGAGAAGAAAAGGATCGGCCACCTCTTCTTAGTGCAACTGCTGATGCTGACGAACGAGTCGCTTACCATGGCGTCTCCAAGGTGATGGCAGAAATTGAGTTAGTCGATGTTGGAGAGCGTCCGTCGTGGACTTTGATCACCCCATGGTGGGATCAGGAAGCCGATCGAAACTTGCTCATGGGTGTGTTCCTCCACGGATATGGGCGCGTGGCTCAGATCCTCAGCGACCCACGACTGCGGTTCGCGCAGCTCGAGAAGGCGGAAGAAGCGGAGGCAAAGCTGGCTGCTGCTGTCTCCGACAAAAAGTCATTAGAAACCCAGGCGAATGACACTGTCACAAATGCGCCGACCAGTCCGGTGAAAAAAGAAGACAACGATGTGAAGATGAGTGATGCCGAGTCCGATGATGAAAGCAGCACCGTGAACGGCGATGACGAAAATGTTGACACGAAAAGCCACTCGGGCTCGACGAGCGGATCGACAAGTGCAAAGGGAGGTGCGACGAGTGCGCCGGTGAAAAAAGATGACAACAGCAGCGAAGCGAGTGAAAAGAAATTCAAGCAGCCAGAAGTGCAGCAAATGAATCGTCTGCTATTCTGGCTTCTGTCCGCTGAAGACATCAAACGGCACAAAGAGCTTGAAAGTTACAAGAAAGAGCGTGCAGGAATTGAACAGCAGCGCCAAGTGATGCTTGAGAAGAAGCAGCGCGTGGTGTCGCTTCGTCGCGTGGAACTCAAAGCGATGCAGCTCGCGCAAGTCGACATGCTGCGGCACATGAGTGTCCTGAGGAACGCCAAGGAACTGCCGGATGTAGTGATTGCACAGAAGATCAAGCAGAAGGACTGGACGAAGGAAGAGCGTCGCACATTCTCCTACCTCATCAGCATGCACGGAGCACCTCGCATTCTCGCCAAGAACTCGATCTCTGCCGCCAACGACAACAGCGTGTCTCGTGACAATATTCTCAGCCGGCCATTTGCGTGGCAAACGGACAGCGTCTCGTGGATGAACATTGTCAGGTGGGGTAAACTGAACAAGACTGCGGAACTTGCGCGACGCTTTTTTGAAGAGAAGTTTCTGCCAAAATGCATCGAGGTCGCAAACATGAAGGCGGATCCGCTTGCATCTGATCAACGTGCGACGGCATTGGCGGATCTGATCGGCATCGAATTCGTGGATGCCCACGAAGGCGTTTTGGCACATGGTCTCAAGGCAAAGCACCAAGCCTGGGTGACGCTCCGTCGCATTCAACTACTGCATGATGTGCTGGACATTCTGGCCACAAGAACGCCGGAGCTCGTTGCGTTCTTGCGTTCAGGGAGTGACGCGTTGGTGCAGGACATGCCAGTGTGGTGGTGCCCATGGATCCATGATCTTGCCTTGTTCCATGGAATGGCGCGCTACGGTATCTACGGCTGGGAGAACATCGTGCTGGACCGCCAGTTGCCTTTCCATCGCGAGGCACGCGCTGAACACATCCGTGCGGTGTTTTTGGAAGGCAGGGACTCTTTTGCTCCTCTGTACAGGCACCACTTTGACTCGGAAAGCAGCATGAACGCGTGGTTCGATCGCGTTATCGAAGACTTTCCGTCCTTTTCGGTGCTGGAACGAAAAGTCCAGCGCATCTGCACCGATCTTCTCGGAAGCCAAAATGAGCTTTACCGAGGAGAACGTTACGACGAATTGGAATATCGACGCGAGTTCAGTATCCCAGTGCCGACCAACTGTCTGGAAATCTTTGTGATGCAGCAGATCAAGAAGCGAGACGCGCCGGTGGATCGAAGTGTCGTGGCTCCGGCGATTAGAAGCGCGTCGACGGCGCTTCCTCGTAGTGACGGATCGCAGTTGACGAGCGCCGAGTCGGAGGCTCGTCGACGCGAGTTTCTTGAACGAGCCATCGCGGCGCATGCCGTTGGCGCGTCCGTCGCGCCGTGCTCAGACGTGGCGACTGGCGCCGCCTTGCAGTCGCTGAGCTCAGCCCAGGAGCCAGCCCAGGAGCCCAAGCCGACGACATCCCAGATCCCGATCCAGATGCTGATGTCCTAAGTGCTTCGAAAGAACAAAGACACGATGAGAGGCGAGTTGGGAGGCAGCACAGAAGACGACTCGGTCAGCTATTAGTTTAGTGAGTAGGTAGACAGACGCGCTGCGAGCGTCAGTGCGACACACTCTACAACACATCTTTACAGAGAATTTGCATGGTGCTAGTTTTTCTTTTTGTGCGTGAACGCGCCGGCTTTCGGCTTGGTCGGGTTTTCCTCGGAGTTTCTCTTGGATCGGCGCCGCTCGGCCTTGGCGAACAGCAGGCGGCGGCGGATGCGCTGGCGCAGGTACGACCATGCGATGAGGAAGAGCACGCTGAACACGGAGAGGATGGACACAATGGAGACCGTGTACCGACGGAACGCCGTGGGCACGTAGATCTGCAGGTGGCAGCTCTGGAAGCGCCCGAACTCGTCCTCGATGCCTTGGAAGCCGTCCACGCAGTCTTTGGAGCCGTACACGAAGTCAGGGGAATCGACCGATGGAACGGGTCGTGCCACGGCTTCTCGCAGAACTCGCCCGTCTCTTCGCACGCTTCTTTACCGTACTTTTGCCGGCACAAGCATGTACACAGCGACGGCCGCGTGCAGTTGCCCTGGCCGATGAGCGCGCCATTGTACCATTCTTTCCCCCACCGACCGCCGCCATTGCCGCACGGATCGGTCTGGAACGCGAGCACTTTGGCGTCGTCCACCGTGAACAGCTGCGCACGCGTCGTCGCATTCACGCTGGCGACCACGCATATCGGGGTGCTGCAGTCAAAGCCGGCCCACCTAGCGGCGCACTCGCACACATCTGGAGCGACGCAGTTGCCACTGTTCGCGCACACGCTCTGGACCATGTCGCGCCTCTCCACGAGCGCCACTTGACGGGGAAAATTCGACCTCGGGGCCAGCGATGCCCCTCCAGACAGCGGCGCTGCTCGCGTTCCACCCGTAGGGCACATTTGGAGAGAATCGGAAGAACCCGCTCGTGTCGTTGGTTTCATCCATGTACTGGTAATTCGTCAACGCAGTGGCTCCAACTTCGACGAACATGCAGCGGTACTGCTGATCGCTTGCTCCTCCTGTGAACGGCGTGATACCCGGCGCCACGACGCGCCCCGTGATGACATGGCCAGCCGAGCCGTACGAGACGTCGATGACAGGGCTAAGCGGACTGCGAAAGAGACAATCGAACTCGTTCGTGGCGTCGCACCACGCACCAAAGTCGCACGGTGAGTAGCCGGCAAACGAAAACGGACGCCAGCGCGCGCTCGCGTACCCGCTTGGATTCGGCACGAAAACCCCTTGCGAGCAGATCGGCAGACTGCAATCGTAGCCGCTCCATCCGGCTGCACAGAGACACGTGCTTGGAGCGACGCACGAGCCACCGTTGCGGCAGCGCTGCGTGCACACGGGAATGCGGCAGTCAGCACCCTACCACTCCTGCGCACAACTACACGTGTTCGGCGCCGTGCAATTGCCTCCGTTTCCACATGTTTGCGTGCACACGGGTGTTGTGCAGTTCGAGTCGAACCATCCCGATGCGCACGCACACGTATCAGGCACCGAGCACGAGCCTCCGTTTGCGCACGTCTGTACACATAACGGCATCGTGCACGCAGGGAAACCCCTGTACCCTGGGACGCACGAGCACTGGTTCGGGCCGACGCACACCTGGCGCGAAGCGCAGCTTGTGCTGCAGACTGGAATCGAGCAGTCGTCGCCCGACCACCCAGAGAGACAACTGCACGTGTCGGGCGACGTGCACGTGCCTCCGTTCTCGCAGATTTTGGCGCACGTCGCGGTCATTTGCCGAATGCGATGGTTCTTGCTGTCAGTGATGTACACGAGCTACGTTTGTGTGAGGCTGTGCTGCGAGTAGATTTCAATGCCGCTCGGGCCACTGAAACGAGCGGAAAGCGGTGGCATGCCGTCCTGGAAGCCACAGCCGCTTCGCAGCAATGCCGATGGCGCGCCTGCCACAGTCTGCACCTCGATCTGCGATTTTGGGTACGCACTGACGCTGAAGAGTCGTGCGGCAGCACACACATTCGGCAAATCACTCGACACGATGCCGTTCGCCGTGGTGCCAGTCCGAATAGAGGCCGTGTAAAAATGCACGCCGCGCTCGAGCGTCAGCACGACGAGGCCGCCGGCTGCGCCCGTGATCGCGCCACCGTGGATCGCCGCCAAGCAAATCGACGACGCGTCGCTATAAAACGTCGTCCCATACACTTTGCCCTGCGTGAGCGTCTGCTGGCTGGCACACGCAGCCGGACGCCGGACGCCGGACCTTGATGGTCGTGCCATCCTCTCGGTCATCTTTGATGTCTTGCACAATCACGCCGCTGCTGCTGTTAGTTCGGAACGTGAGAAGGGGCAGCGCCAGGTCGCCAATCTCCAGGCGATCGATCGGCAGCGAGCCCGTGCAATCCTTGATCTTGCGGCCAGGTAACGTGAGTCCGTCGATTGAATCGGAGACGCTGCGGTTTCGAAAGTTGTAGTAAATGTTGTTGGTCGCAGGAGAGACTTTCGTGAAGAGCTCATCCACGGGTGGCTCGTAGGATGAACACCCGCTCGGGAGCAGCACCTCGGCGGCTGTCGTGACGCATGAGACTGCGCGCGCGACAAGCACAGCTGTCGACAATTGGCGGAGTTTGCATGTCACAGGGCTCACGACGTACACGCGACCGTCAGCGCTCACGGTCACGCCTGCGGGGGCGTTCAACGTGGCTTCATCGCCCGATCCGTCGACGTTACCAGGGATTTGCGAGCCAGCAAGGGTTACGACGCGGTTTTTGGACGTAATTGACTCAAGTGTGGACGTCGTACCGTCGTAATTGATGCGGCGAATGCGGTGGCCATCCGCGACGACGACGGTCGACTGCGGACCGATGGCGACATCGCGAGGGCTGTTGAACTGCGCGTAGGTGAGGTTGCCGTCGCGAAATCCCGCGACACCACGCACACACGGCGGAACGCAGCCGGGAACGTCGACTTCGCTTGGCTGCGCGTTTCCGGCGAGCGTGTTCGTCGAGCCATCTACTCTACACATGCGTGACATGGACAAAGAAACAGATTAGGCATGCGTCTCTACCCGCGCTTGGACTATGAACAACGAAATAAACGTACTCGATCCGCCGGATGAGGTGGTTCCCCGTATCAGCGACAAAAACGACGTCGCTCCGGTCGACGGCGATGCCCATGGGGGTGTCAAACCGAGAGCTTGCCGCGTCACCGTCCGCTAGCCCAGGATGCGGTCTCGCAATCGATATTGCGAGCCTTGCGCTTTCGACACCATTACCGCAAAGTCCCGCGAAACACGACACTTCCCCGCCGACGGCTTTACGGATGCGGTGATTCCCTGTGTCGGCGACAAACACTGTCAACTTCCCGTTCTGGCTCGCGTCTTCGTACACTGCGACACCAGTGAGGAACGAAAACTGCGCGCTTGAAGTTGCTCCGTCTGCAAAACCCTCACTTCCGCTGCCAGCAAGCGTGGTGACTGCACGCGTCGTCGGATGGATGCGGCGAATGCAGTGGTTGCCTGTGTCAGCGACGTACACGAAGCCGTTCGAGTCGACGGCGACGTCCTGCGGGTTGTTGAACTGCGCGACAGTGGCCATGCCGTCGAGGAACCCTTTGTCCCCAGACCCCGCCAGCGTGCTCACGAGACCCTGCGGCTTGCCTGTGCTTGAAAAGTTCGCCGGGTAGCTCCAAATGTCGGCCGCGTCGGCGTCTCCATTCGAGAGAAAGGGGTTGTCGCTCGCATTGCCTCGCTCTGGATGGCTCCCGACTTGGATCGTTCCAGAGTTGGTACCCCAGCACCGGACGACGCATGCGCTGTAGTTCGTCTTGAACGGCGACACGCAGTCGCCTCCCGAGAGAAAGAGACACACGTGCGAGCCGCCGGCGTAGTCGTAGCGGTGCTTCCCACCGACCGCCCACGGCACATCCGTGACTGTCGGGATGTTCTTGGGCAACTGACTCCACGTGGTTCCTTGGAGCTGATAGGCGCACGTGCTGCTGGTACCGCACGCGATGTCTTCACAGCGGTGGCACTTGCTGCGCACGCCGAACGTCGTGCACTCGTGGCGCATGTCCTGGTTGTTGGAATTGCTGCGCCCTTTCCATTCGAGCAGCTGCGCGGTCGTCTTTTGGTACGCAAAGGGCCAATTCGGCTGCTTCACGCTCTTGCACCAGTGCTGCACCGTCCAGGAGCGCCGAAGCACCATCGCCTGCGCAGTGAGACAGCATAGTGTCGTCACTAGAACCGAGAAGATGGCCTGGACCCGAAGGTGGCGCCGATGACGATGCGATCGGATACAAGGCGCGCCGCAGAGTGTGAGGGAGCGCATCTGACCGAGACCGATAGTTCGAGAGCGCTAATCTTGCGTCTTCTGTCGTCTCTCGGCCATTGTGAAAAGGCGCAAAACCGCCCACTCTGCAGCGTCGGTAAATTCCGATTCCTTACGCATCGTGTGTTCTGAGTTCGGCTCTTATGCATGGCACATGAGCAGTGAGTGCGGCAGTGGTGTCTCGTGCACCTTCCCATTGTCGCTCCACAGTGCATGTCTGCCATCGTGAGCTGCGCCGCTGGAAGTGGGCGCTTGGACGGCGGCCGCCATGTGCGCGCATCCGACGGCAAACAGCAGCGACGTGCTCGCCTCTTGAGCCTCGCAGAACGACGCGACCCGACCGCGAGCGCCTCTCGAGTGATGCACATAGCATCCCCGCATTCCGTGCAGCAGCGCATTGCAGTTGTACTCGCGTGAGCGTGAAAGGGTCCGAGAACAGATGACTCTTTTAGCAGTTCCCTGCATCCATTCAGCAGCTCGCTAAAGTTCGCATAGAGCAGGATGTATGACTGTCACTATAGTGAATTCGCGTCTGTTTTACGGATGCCGGGGTAACCAACCAGTTGCCGCGTTGATACAGTCAATCAAGCCATCCGAAGAGCAGCAGGCAGTTGAGCACCATGAGCGCCATGAACAAGGAAGACCAGAAGCGCCGCCAGGTGATCATCATCCTGGAGCAGGCCGCGCTCGAGACCGTCAAGACCTCGAAGGGCTACCAGCTGCTCAACTGCGATGACCACAAGGGCATCCACAAGAAACTCAACCGCGAGCCGTCGCAGTCGCGACCCGACATCCTGCACCAGGAACTCATGGCGGTGCTCGATTCGCCGTTGAACAAGGCGGGCTACCTCAAGGTATCGGTTTGGCCGCAGCCACAGCTTCATCCACTGCGCTGCCTCCCCTGCCTAAAACTTACCGGCAATGGCTGATTGCAACAGGTCTACATCCGCTCGACGAAGGACGTGCTCATCGACGTGAGCTCGCAGATGCGTGTGCCACGAACATACAAGCGTTTCGCTGGTTTGATGGGTGCGTTGCTTGCGCGCGCGTCTCGTCATTGAGAGGCGCGCATGCATCGTGAGGGAAGACGAACGGTTGCCGCACTGACTGCTTGCTCTTTATTGTGCGTTTTTGTCGGTCAACAGTGCAATTGCTCCACACACTCAAGATCCGCTCGTCGGATAGCAACCAGACGCTGCTGAACGTGATCAAGAACCCAGTGGCCAAGTACCTTCCTGCCAACACCAAGAAATACGGTGAGTGGCTGTGTTGATCGTGAACGAATCGAATCGATCGTGGCATGTCGTATCTAATACGTCTGTTTGCATGCCATCCACAGCTCTTTCGCGCACCGGAAAGCTCGTGAATCCGTGGGAGTTCGTGGAGGCGCTGCCTATCGACGAGCCTGTTGTGTTTATCTTTGGCGCCATGGCTCACGGTCACATCTCGAAGGAAAACACCAACTATGTACGTAGCAGCAGTCGCTGCCGTTATGCGTTGTGGCACCTTCGCGCATTTTGTTTCTGACGCACCACGCGATTTAATTGTATGTGCTTACCGCAGCTTGATGAAACCATCTCCATCTCTGAATACCCGGTACGTGTTCCCAAGAGCATTCGGGCGGATCGTTGGAGGATGGTCAACTGACGACGTTTTTTGCTTTGTTTTTTGCAGATGAGTGGAGCGCAAGCTATTTGCCGTCTTCTGAATGCATTTGAGCGCCACTGGGGGATCTTGTAAATGTATCTCTACTTACATGAACAAACAAAAAACAATGATTTTCGGGTACAGCTATGAGCTATCCGCATGGTGGTCGCTTTCGCATTTGGACGCGTGCGATTGCCTTGTTCTTTTTGTAGGGTCTGCAAAATCAAATAGGCGAGTTCGCGGTCTTCCTCGCATTCGCCATCATTGCATCTATCATTTGAGCGTCGCTCGTCGGTTGGCTCAGTTGCTGTTGCTGCTGGTCGAACATCGCCTTGCGAATCGCCATCTGCGTGGCCGAGTCGTACTCTTGGATGCTCCGCGTCGAATCGACCTG
>JAADVP010000637.1:0-16964 GCA_023335675.1 Globisporangium solare | reverse complement strand
TTTGCTTGGCTTCCCTCGACTGCTGAGTAACCACCAAGTACTCATTCAACGCACTAAATATTAAGCGGAGATGCGGTCCCCTACGCTGTAGATGGAGCTCGCGCCAGTCGAGCGGCCCGCGTCGCCGTCAAGATAGTCCGAGTACCCCGTGGACCGTGCGATGCTGGACGTCCGGTAGAAGCTGTTGGCCGCCGTGGACCGCGGCGGCGCGGCGCTGCTCCCTGCTGTCGGTCGCTCGTTGCTGACGGCGTACACGTCGTATCCTTGCGGGGATGCCACGGAAGTGGCGCCGGTGAAGCGGTAATTGCTGCTCGTGTCGCTCATCACATCGTCCGCGTACGTGTCCCGACTGTTGCCGCTCTGGAGCCGGCTTCGAGTGCTCCCGCACTCAGAATACAGAGGCGTCGTTGTGAGCCCACTGAGCGTCGTGTCTCGCGTGTTCCGCGACGTGTGGCTCTGGTCGATGTCCGAGTCCAAGACGGAGCTCCAGGATTCGCTGTTCTGGCTGGCCATGGACGAGTATATCGACTGGAAGCCCTCCGACTGTTTCGGGTACGATGCCATGGCGTCGCTGTCCATGTTCGTCTGGTAGTTGTCGAACATCATGCTGTTGCCAAAGTACACGTTTTTCTCCTCGCCACTCTCTCCCGATGAAGAAGTGTTGTCGTGGTCCAAGTTGCTCGGATGGCTGCCGACCATGGAACTCTCGCCGTTGTGCAAGAACGTCGGCGATAGCCGCACGACTGAGCCGCCATCGATGCGGTAGCCATACGCCATTGGCAACTCGTCGTCGCTCTCTTCGCCATACTTCTTTCGGCTGATGGCCACAAACAATAACAGGACGGCGCAGATACCGACGATGACACCCACAATCGACACGATCGAAGTCGCGCCGATCTTGTACGCACTGCCGCTGCTCGTGTTTGTTTCCACGGACGCATCTTCAGCTTGACTCCCGCTCCCAAGTTCGCCTTTTTTCGGCCTCCTGGGCCGACGCGTAAGTGGAGCCGACGACGCGGGCTCTCCATCGTTCTTTCCGACTCCTTCAACGGCAGCGTCCGAGATCGATCCAGACACATTTGCATGGACTTGACCCGCGTCTGAAGATGGTTTCTTTGACGGCGAGGGTGCTGGGGTCTTTCTCGGGTCTTTTGTATCGGAAACGGGCAGCTGGATGACACTCGACGGCGGCGCAGCGGTGGCAGCTGGCGCAGTCGTAGCTGGCGCTGGTGTCGGAGTTGGTGCTGTTGGAATCACATTTTCTTCTAACTCGGGTGCTGCCGACGTAGGTGATGGGGACGGAGTTGCTGCTGCAGGAATCACGTTTTCTTCCAGCTCGGGCTCTGCCGACGGAGTGGATGCTGGAATCACGTTCTCTTCCAAGCTTGGCTCTGTCGCGGGGGTCATTGAATTGGATCCGGAGCTTGCGAGCGAGGCGCTCCCAGAGGTTTCGTTTGCGTCGGGGTTGTCAATGGGGTTCCCAGTCTCACCGGCCATTGAGTTGTCTGTATCGAGCGAAGATGCTGCTGGTTCGGGAGTCGCTGACTCCGGCGTCGCTAACTCCAGCGTCGCTGGAGCTTCGGTCGATGCACTTGCTCCTGTTACCGGTTCTGTAGATCCTGGAGCAGGTGTCTCTCCCTCTGTCTGCTGTGACCCCGAGTCGCCACCTAATGGAGCTGGAGAACTTGGCGCAGGTGAAGCTGCCTCTACTGCTGCTGGTGCTGTTGTCTCCGGTATTGTGGTCTCTACTGCTGGGGTTACTTCTGGTGCTGCCGTCACTACTACTGGTGTTATTTGTGGTGTTGCTGTCTCGGGTGCTGGCGTTGCCTGCGACGCTATTGTCTGCGGTACTGTTGTCTCTGGGGCTGTTGTCTGCGGTGCTGCTGTCCCTGGGGCTGCTGTCTGTGAAGCCACAGGTGCTGGGGTCGGCGCCGAAGTCAACGGCGCGGGTGTGACGCCACCACCACCATTCGTAAGCGCATCCACGACATTATCGATCACATCGCTCGCTGTGTTGGCAACGTTCGTCGAGACCGTGGCGACGACGTCATTCACGCGTCCCGTGGCCGCGTCGAAATCCAGCAGCTCGCGCTGCTGCTGATTGCGCTGCCGCAGAAACGCGCCGCCGTCACGGAAAGCGACGACACCTGGCACTCCTGTATCTGTTATCCGTCCACGACACAAATAATCAGAGATCAACCGCGACACGCATGCGTTGCATATTTCACTGCGTTTTCGTCTTCGTCTTCTTACCGTGCGCATGGGCAAGCGATACGAGTAACGCTGCGAGCCACCATCCAGTTCGTCGCACCATATAGACAGAGCACACACGCACACACACACCACTCGCTCGTCCTTGAACACGCGCGCGAAGACAGGGAAATGCTTGCTGCTTTGGAGCGCGGCCGCTGGAATGAATGGAGGGACACGCCAAGCGAGGAGGGGCTTTCCGCACACGCGCGCACTCACTCGATGCCGGTCGGTCCTTTACGATCGGCGCCTCGCTCTCTCTCGCTTTCTTCTATCTTTCGATCGCTTGATGCGCGCGCCCTTCGCGCAGACACAGACACGGCGGAGAGATGGAGAGGTGGAGATATACACACACGCGCTATTGTATGCGGTCGAATGAATAGGCGGAGGAAGAAACAAGTCAGACCGGACGCTTTCTTGTGTCGTCCGCCCATTGTAGAGGCGGTCCAAGTGTGCGCTTGCATCCTCCGAGTCGACTCTCTAACTTATTGGTGCGAGAAGCGCGCTTATCCGGTATAAAAGGAGCGAGTCGATGATGCTGGATCGAGAAAGCGCACATACTGTAAGAGTACTGTAAGGGATGAACAACGGCACCGCAGTATTAGATGATGAAGACAGAACGGTAATTTTAGTTGACAGGCATGTGGCACGGGGTAGGGCTGCGTCCACCAGATGGTCCTTTCAAACTGGGCATGCGCAAATGATTTTTCCGCCAGTGTTTTACTCGTTCAAGTAAATGCACATTCGCAAACGGCTCAGCATAGCCTCTTTCCATTCACTTCCCCAGAGCATTACAGTACCTCTTCCCATGCGCGCCTTTCCCCACAAATCTGATACCTTTACAGTCAATCGGTATCGATACCGGTTTCATACCGTCGCCATTCTGTGGCTGTTTTTATCGGTTTGGATACCTGAAAGGTCACACAGTGCCAGCAGCAATGGCGGCAAGCACGCGATAATGGACTGCAGCATTCACGTCGGTTAGCAGCGCGCAATAGCGCTTGGAAGTTGTGTCCATTTGCACAGTCCACGGCGACTCCTGCGTCGGGCGAGCGGAAAAAGAAAGCGTCCAAGAAGGACAAGCCGTCATCGTCGACTCGCAGCGCTTCGAAAGATAAAGACAAGAGCGCCAAGAGCGCCAAGAAAAGCCCCAAAAAGAGCTCCTCGTCTTCTCGCTCGGCACCACTGCCAGCAGCCGCTGAGCGAGTACCTCCGGTCTCAGATGGGAAGCATAACGCGCCGCAGAGCCCCGACGCGATTCAGCTCTTTCGGCGCTACGATCGCGCGCGCGCAGGTGCACTCACACGTCTCGACTTTCTGCAGCTGTTCCAGGACTACGCGAACCCACCGACAGGCGCACCGCAACATAGGAACAATAATGGTGGTCCACATGCACAGTCGCCTGCGTCGGCGCTGACGCACCTGTGGCCGCGAAAGCCGCTGTCGTTGACCGATATGAGCGGCATCCCGCTCGGGTACGAGCGCTCCGACAAGAACTCCGAGTTTGAAGCCGGTCAGCTCTTTGAACGCTGCGACAAAGACCGCACAGGCGCGCTCACGCTCGACAAGTTCCACGCGTTCTTCGAGGATTTCAAGCCCCAGCTCACTGCGTTTGTCGAGGACCTCAACTACTTTGTAGCGCCTCCACCATTCGCGTCAATATCAGCAGCAGTATCGTCGTCGTCACCGCCAGATGCTCCTTCTCGAGTGAACGCTTCTGCGAGTTCTGCATCGCCGCACCCCGCAGTTCGCGCAAAGAGCCCCGAGATGCTGGACCCGAAAGCCAAAGGCGACCAGAAGCGACAGCTCAAGTCCGAATACCAGACGTCGCTGTGGAAATTGCGCAAGTTGTTCCGAGACGAACTGCTGGGACAGCGAGAGCGGATCCTGAAGATGGTCGGTGATGCTGGACTTTGTGCCGGGTAGAAGTCGCGCTCACGGTTTTTGCTGATTATTTGTCTTGAACACTTTCAATGTTTGACATGGGCAGATGACGCGTATTCGAGACGCGATGCAGCAACGCAACGCCAACACCGACGCAAAGCCCCGTTCACGATGGCCACTGCATGCAAGCTCACATACGAACGGCGACCTGAAATCTCGACGCCGGGTAGAGCAAGATGACAGAGACCGCCAAACCGTGGAGCTCTACGAGACCCTGGAAGAGGATTTTGACAGAATTAACGAGCTGGAGGCGTACCTGAGACGATTCGTGAAGAAAGGTGAGCCATGCACCCCATTTCTTGACCGATGCCGTTAATTTCTAAACACGACATGCGTCTATGCTTTGACAGGAGATAGCGTATCCAGCGATGAGATGGCAGAGTTCCTCGCCCATGCAAACGATCTCCAGGAGCAGGCGCAATACCTGGCGATGAAGGATTACAATCTCCCTAGCCACTTGCTTCCGAATGAGGTTGCCAGAAGCGAGAATGCCACAGGACGACAGCAGGACACAGCTTTGCTGTCGCCCAAGAGCAACAACACCGACGTCGCCACTCCTCCACCAGACTCATCGTTGCCGACACGTAACGCAGACCAAGAGCAGCTTCTTCGAGTCAAGGACCAGATGATCTACCAGTTGCTCGTGGAGCGCACCGATATGAGGAAGCAGCTGGCGTCCATGGAGTCCTACTTGCACGAGCTGAGCGAGGTCAGCACGCAGGAGATGCAGAAATGGGCGCGACTGACGGACGAGATGCAAGACGAGATCGAGCACTTGCGCTCCCAAATGGACATTCGATCCACGAAGCGAAGATATGCCACCTGAGGAGCAGATTAAACGATAGAGAGTAGTAGACAAAATATATATCGTACCGAGCATAGACAAAAACGCCACTGGGGGGACTTCTAAACCGAGTCAATGCCGTGGCCGCTACTCTGTAGAATTGCTGCCTCCCGCATTTCCCGACGAGCTCGACGAAAGCGCTGCAGCTCCCGACGCCGGCGAGTTCGTAAACAGCATCGAGAGCAGCTGGTTCTCCTTGTACTCAACCGAGTACCGCTCCACGATTTCGTCCACGAGTTTCTTTCGCGTCGGATACGGACGAACGTAAATCATCGTCTGCAAAAACAAAGCAAAGCACACACACACACGCGTCAGAAAGAGATTGTGTTAGTAGGCACCAAACGATAGACATTAAGCATACCTGGGATCGGCAGACACGGTTCGCGTTCATCGCTGTCTGGCGCACAAGGCGAGCGAGGTCTTGCTGGTGCACCACCATCCCCGACTGCAGCGGCCCAAACAGCGGCACTTTCTCCTTTGAGAAGATCTGAATGAGGAAGAGCCCCTTTTGCGTCTTTCGAAGCGGGTAGATCACGACTTGAACATCATTGAAATGGCTCGTGATCGTGCCAGGGTCGTACTCGTGGGAGTCGTTATCGCTCCACACGATGTGGACGTAGTCGTTGCCAACGTGCCGCTTCTTGTCGATCTGCTGCTTGTCCGACTCCTTTGTCGGCATCTTTGTGATCACGTGAAAGATCACTTCGCTGTGCGAATTCGTGTAGTACAGCGTCGTTTTTCCGTTCGAAAGACTCTTCGGGTTTGGATCCAGGCCGCCACAGAAGCCACGATGCTTGTCGAGCTCGATCTCCCATCCCAATTGCGTGATGAACCGCTCGTACGCAGCGCTTCCTCGATCGTTCTTCAGAATGTCCTGCTGCGTTTGCTGGTTCCGACCAACATAGATCACGCCAATTTTCATCGTCTCGCGCACAGGACTCTTGTCCAGATGCTTCAGCGAACGCTCCAGTTTAACACCGTTGTCAAGCAGCCTCAGGTACGATTTGGCACGAATATCACCATTTGGCGAAGGCAGCAAGCCTGCTTGCGACAAAAAGAGGCGGCAGATATCCAAAGCGCCCACGCGCGTTGTGCCTAATCCCGCTGCAACTGATTCGACCAGCCTTTCAGGATTTGTCAGCGAACGAGGCTTTGAAGTTACAAACGTCGGTTCGTCTCGACTCCGGTTCTTCAAAGCCAAGTACGAAATACGAGCGTTCAGCTCCATGATCGAGAACGAATCGAACAATCCGAGCTGAGGAGGAATCGAGCTGACTCCTGCACTTGAGCTGGACAAATCTTTACCGTTTGTGGATGATGAGCCGTTCGATGCAGCTGGCCCTTGATCTAACGCTGCCACGTATTTATCCAGCAGCCCCGAGTTCTCAAAGCTGTACTCGATGTGAGCCATCGCGCTTTGGAATAGTGACCCCGACAGCGCTTTCTCTTCCTCTTGATTCCGAATGGCGATCTGAGCAGCCTGGATCTTTGATTGCACGTATATCGACACTTTCGGTGGAAAGACTATGGTCTTGCCACTCTCAGCAGTGAGAAACTCCCAATAAATAACGCTCGCTTGCCCAAGTCGGTCACTTGGCACCGTCGTTCGCTCGTACCGCTTCACCGCGTCACAGAAATCGATCAGATCTTTCCCTTCAACATTCTCCTCTTTCGCTAGAAACGCTTTTAATTGGGCGTAGCATTCCTCGTCGTGAATGAGGCGCTGCAAGAACGAAAAACCTGGCATGTCCGCTGAGTCCTTCAGCAGCGGGTTGGTTTCTTGCTTCATGTCCATCAGATTGTATCTCAACATCGAGTAGCGCCCGCCAAGAAGAGTTTTATCCGTCGTATCGCCAACGCCGTCTCGGAACACCATCGGGATACTGTCGAGCACGAGATCAAGGAGGCATCGCTCGTCATCCAAGCTGCCCACATTAGGCTCTTTATCGTCCATGTCAAAGAGACCGAGCACAGTTGTCGTTGGTCGCTCCGTGAGAGACAGGCGGTTGCTTTGATTGGGCTGGCAGGCACACTTTTTCGGAGCTGGCGTTACCACTTGTTGCGGCTGTGCGCTGCCAACATTGTTCCGCTCTTCATACATTCTCGCGATTTTCTCCAACCGTTCTGTGCGCTCGTCCTTATTGCTTGTTCCCGGCATCTTGTCAGGTTCATTGCTTCTCGAGCTGCTTGGCTTCTTCTTGGCAGATTGGCCATTAGCAGCAGCGTCGCCTGTGCCTGCCTGCCCGGATTGTCCTGAGCTCGCACCATTTGCTGCAGCCGGATCTTCATGGAACACGTACGTGCTCTTCACCGAACAAAGTGTGTTCGCAAGAATTCCTTCCTCTCGCTGCCAAGGCACTTGCGTCGTTTCGAGCTTGGCAACAGATGACGGAGTGGCGGTAGCGCTTGACTTTGAACGAGGCTTTTCGCCACCGCATACGTTGCATTTGCCTCCATCTTGAGATTGTTTGTACTCGACCCGAACGGCAGCATCAGGACGGTGAAGAGTGAATGGCGCAGACGATTCTTGAGAAACTAAAGCACTTTCACCAGACGAGTGGCCATTTTGCAACGCCAACACATCAGATTCAGGTGACACTGGCGCCAGAGTCGCAACGGTGCGGCTGCTCACTCCTGGTGCAATTTCCCACGAAAACAAGCCTGTCATATCTCTCGCAATGAAGCGAGCGCACGGCGAATCGAGGCTCCCAACTACGGTGATGACAATTGAGTTCATGAAGACAAAACTGAATCCTCCAGACCCACTGCCATCGTCGCTCGACTCTTCATCCTTGAGCTCCGAACAACTGGAAACCATTTGGTCGACGCCAGCAGGTGAGGGGAATCCGTTGACATGGTGGAGCAAATGCATCAAAAGCCCTTCTGCCGCGACTGCTGTCTCTTCAAACGACTTGAGCCAAGTGTGGCTCGTTTCATTGTACAAAGAGGCGCGCATCTGGAGGCCCAGGAACAGTAGTGGCATGGACGCCCGTCTCTCGAGCGTTCGCGCGCGCTCAACTTCTCTTTGCCACTCGCCATCTGGCAGCGTGCCAACCAATGCGGCTTCGATCGCACTGAACAGGAGTTTGCGAACATCTCCATCCTGAAGCACCTCGGAGCGATGCATGACCCAGAAGCGAAGGCACTCGAAAATCGAGCTTGTCTTTTGCACAATCAGACGCAGAGCAGGGATCTCCTGCTCCTTTTTCGCTCTTGGTGGCGACTGGAGGGCAGGTGACAGTGGAAGCGGAGTGTGTGATGCGGAAACCTGCAGCGGTCCGCTTCCCACGGGTTTCAGCTTGCTTTTCAACTTGCTGAATGGGTCACTTGACTCTGCGTTTGCGTCCATCCGGCTTGGGCGGTTGTCACTGCCACGCCGCGCATTTGCGTTAAGATTCCCACCTGACGTGCGTGGAAGTGGACCAGTGCTCGATAGCTTATCGCCGCCCGAATCCTTGTCGCTATGATGACCAGCGTTTTCAATCGCTGATTGCACTTCGATGGATGCCTCCTCCACTTGTTGCTGCGCAAACACAGCGAGTGTCATGACGATTCGAGCGATGAGAGAAGATTCCAAGTCGTTGACATCTTCGTGGTAATCCGAGAGGTCCTGTAGGATTCCAAGCGCGGTCATCGACAGCGAGAAGTCGATAGCCTGGCAAAAGTCGATCAAGTGGACAATCCACTCTGTCATATGCGCGTGGTCGACAGGCGTGACGCCCTCGTTCGGCTTCAAGTTCATCACGATCAGACAATAGAGCCCCCACAGCGCGCGCTTCTTGATGTCGACGACATCTGTGAACGGCAAGTCGGATATGCGCACCAAGATTCGTCCCAAGATCACGTGAAAGTCTTCATTCGTGTCGGGGATTTCTTTCATGATTTCGCCCATGACAGTGAGATCGCTGGACGTTTGCAACAGCTGGAACTTTTGCTGCCAGCTCACAAAGTTTTGGTTCGGGAATCGTTTCGGAAGCGACAGAATGGAAAAGACCACGTCCAAGGCGGCCGCGAGCTCCTTGTTCCAGTCAGACGACTTCACCTTCGACTTCTCGGCACGACCCCAGATATTCTGAATGATGATTTGATCGACTGCGTACACGAACGACGGGACCAGCACGTTCAGACCTTCCAGGTTGAGAGTGAAGATCGACGACGCTTTCTGGAGAACGGTGGACACAATCATCCCAGACCGACTCGTGATGCCTTTGAACAATGCGCGCGCCAGCACCGTCAAGTGACTACGGGTGACCGGGTTTGCACACCGAACGGAGCACAGCCTGCACAGGATCACGATCGCCAAGCACCGCGAATTCTGGTAATCCGGGTTCTCGAGCTCGCACGCCGGCAGAAACCACTCCCCAAACAGCGCAATAATCGTCGACGGACTGATCTGGTGCAAAACCGTTGGAGTCGGTCGCTGGCAGCAGATCCCAGAGTCAATCCACAGCTCGACTAACTGGAGTAGTCCCTCAAACAGACTGTAGTGCAAATATGGGACCAGTGCCGCAACCGTAGGCGGTGGAATCAAGTGCAGCACTCGGTCGAGTAGCAACGTCGCGTCGCTGACATCGTAAACCGCGTTCATCAGGAAATTCGCCGACGACTGGATGTACCCCTGTCTCACACTTGGCTCCTTCATGAGCTTCGCGTCCTTGGCGCTTCCGCCAGTATGCGGCAGGATCACTGTACCCTCTGCAGTCACTTTCAGGATCGACTGGCCGTGGTCCATGACGTACATCAGCAAACAACTCGTAAACCGCAGTTCTCGCTTCCAGCAGTTCACCAGTTCCACACCGACAACTTTCGCATCGTTCGGGTTCACCAGCCACCGGCGCATCGCGATCGTCAACTCGATCCAGACCTGGGCTCCAGTCGCATTCGACACCACTGCGGCGTGCATCCAGACGTGCAGCACGACGGAGATCATGGCGCTGAGCACTGCTGCGTTGTTTGGCTCGCGGAGCACCGTGTAATTGTCGATCGTCGACACGACGAATTTGCGCAGGTACGTCGACGTGTAGTCGTCCAACTTGCGCTGCGAGATCAGCTCAAGCAGCTCAATACTGTGGAGCAGCATCCTTGTGTCATCCAGCACGACCGACGGGTGAAACAGCTGCGAGACATGGGAGATCATGGCGCGAGACGATTCGTTCATCTGTGCTTTCATGCCCTCTGGCGCGTACTGGGCGCCACTGCAGATGCCGGAGTAAAACTTGATCGCATCCAGCACAAGCTCTGCATCGCGGTACGCGAACCGCTGTCGAATGGTCTCCATCACTATCTCCGAGAACTCACGGCGCGACCACAGCACATCCATGCACTCCTCTTTCATCCGAAGCTTGTAGATCCAACGAGCCACGACGCGCTGGAAGCTTCCAGGGCAATGGTGGAAAAAGCCAAAGATGTCCTTTTCGTCCTTGAGTTTGTACTTGATGCACACTTTCGGGTACAGCAGCGGCATGTAAAACTTCATGATCAGCTCGGACCAGAACACGAACCGGCTGCCGCGTGCTTCGTGGTTGACCCTCGGGTTTGACACAATCTTCGGGTCTTCGCGCTCCAGACTCAGATCCATAATGAACTTGAGCATATCCACGGGCTCTTCGGCCTGCGTCGGCATCGGCCGCATCCATCCTTCGACGTGCACGCCTTCGTTCATGAACTTGTCTGGGAGCATGATGCTTCCGCCGCCATACGGAGAAAAGTCGACACTCTCGCGCAGCAAGTCCAGGTGCACGTTCTTCCGTCTCGGGCCCGAGGGCAGCACGGCTGTGCCACGAAGCCCTTCTTCTTCGTCGGCCTCGGTGTCGACTTCCGACATGAGCATGACCGAGTTCGGTCCATTCGCGTTGGGCGGCGCATACGACGTCGACACTGTCGAGAGCTGCTGCACGTTTCTCGTGGCGTCCGTAAACAGCGCGAGGCATCGGAACGCGTACTTTTTGATGAGCGCATGGTTGTCGCGCTTCAGCAGCTTCGTGAACAGCACCGTGAAGCCGTTGCTGTTCCAGCCTTCGTGGATCAGCACGATGTTGTTGCGAATCAGCACCTCGAGACCTTCAAACACTTCGCTCCAATCCTCGGGCTCGAGCGGCTTCTTGCGCAGCTTCCGGAACGCATTCTCGTGCGGCGAGTAGAGCGACTCGAGCTCCGTGACGCAGTCGTTGACGACCGTGAAGAGCGTCGACGCGTTCGTCGGGTCGGTCCAAAAGTCCTGCAGCGTGTTGATGTGCTCGGCCGCAGCGGTCTCGGCGTCCTTCGGCGCGCCGCTCAGCAGCGTCTGCACGGCGACCGCGATGTTCCCCGACTCGCCCGCGCTGCCTGGCGGCGTCTTGATGAACTCGAGCAGCGTGCGCAGCCGCTTGCGCGGCGGGCGGTCGGCCGCATAGAACTTGGCGAGGCGCTTCAGGTCGCCCGGGTCCTTGCGCTTGCCGTCCGCGCCGTCCTTGCGCTTGAGATCCATCGCGCGCGTTCCCTTGCTAGCTTTTCTTTACGCGAGTGACGACGCCGCCGCCCATACTGGCATTGTTGTTGATATTGCCCCCCCCCTCCCGCCGGACGCTTGTAATAGTAGCCCCCCACATTTCTTTTCAGAGGCAGAGGGGGGTGTCGCGAACGGGAAAGTGGTCTTTTTTAGCCAATGAGCGACGGGTTTCATGGGAAAACAGGCGTAACCCCGTCAAGAAAAGAAAGGGAGTGTAACCCATTTTGACCAAGTGTGTCAACATGGCTGCACCGACTTGGGGAAAAGCGCAAACTTTTCGTAACCCTAGGAAATGCGAACTTAGCGACCAACCAGTATGCACTTGTAAAAACACGAGTAGCTGGACAAAGTTTGTCACACAAGTGGATCGCGTCGGCGCACATGTACAACAAATAAATGTGTATTGCATGCATATCTTCAGCGCACTAGTAGCCTACATACTACAAATGCCATGGACTGACGAGCGTCGCATCCGCCCATCAGCCGACGAGCTGCGCGACGTACTGGAACGGCGCCGCGAGCAGCTGGTGCGCTGTTGCGGCTTTGCGCGGGAACGCGTAGGCCACGACGTGGAGCGCGTTGATGCTGTACTCGGTCTTGAGCACGAGCGCGAGCAAGCCGAGCGTGACGGCGTAGAAGCACGCGTCCAGGTACGAGCTGTAGCTCGTGACGGACGACGGCGACGCGTGCCCGTCGGCGCCCTTGATCGCGTCGGCCTTGGCGCGCTCGAGCAGCTCCGCCAGCTGGGCCTTCTCGAGCCCCAGGAGCTCCTGCAGCTTGTGGATCTTCACCTCCTGAGCCGCTTTCTCGACCTCTTTGCGGCGTTCCAGTCGCTCTCGCGCACTGCTGCTGGGAGAAGAACACACGAGCGCCTTGTCCGGCGCTTGGGGCCACGAGACGCAGCTCGAGGTATCGCCGTCGAGTTGGTCCGCGACGCTTTCTGGACAGGCAGCAGTCTTACTCGAGGCGCCGAGATCGTGCTCCGTGTAGTCAAAGGGCTCGCCGGGGAAGATGCTCAGCACGAACACGACGGCGATGCCGAGCACGAGACCCAAGCCAACGCTCTGCGCTTCGTTCATGGCGAGAGGAGCTGATCTGCCTCGAAGGGACGACGCTGCGGCCGAGGAATCGGTCCGTTTCACGGAAAAACAAACAAAACACACAAGCGCCGAGAATGCCAAATTTAAGGCGCTATGGCGACCCCAAATATGGCAAGTTCGCTTATATTTGAGGATTATCCTCAATGCCTGAGTGGTTCCGGGCTATGCAGATGCCACCTGTACCTGTTCGCTACAGGCACATCCTCACACTATTGCATATAAACTACGGCTGAACGCATGATTTAGTCCTCGACGACTGATGGATTTTGCTCGTCAGCAACGACGACATACTGGGAAGCTCGTTTGCATCACGACTCGTAGGCATACCAATTAGCCATTTGTTATGGGGCACACCGAGTCTCAAGCATCTTCGCATTGACCAAGCTGGAGCCTCATCTTGACGGGGGGATACTGGACAGTGACATGCAGGGGCGTCATGCGCATGGAGTAAATTGAACCATGCTTCTCAGGCGGTACTCCGTTCCTGGCTCCTCTGGGGAGAGGGGGACTTCTCGTCCAGGAACCGAACGCCACTGAAAACTCCTGATCCCCTGGAGGAAAGAGACTCGACTGCGTGCTGTGCTGGACTGGGAAGGTTGAGAAGTGAGCCCTCGCCTGCGAAAGGAAGCGACGAATGGGGCGAGCACTGGATAGATTTGCATGGTTGCAGAGCGCTTTCACTTGTTCAGCACCAACTGCCATGTCGTTTCAACAACGCGTTAATTTTTTCTTTTGAAAAGATTCTCATCAGCAACAAAAATGCACGACGAGTCATCAACATGGACTCGTGGGGCGGCGAATCGAGCAATTATGAGGTGGGTCTGTTCGTGGCTTCAACGGTGGCTTATATTTACAATACAGCGGCGTACGTGGGGTGCTCTCCGCCGCTGGAGGAGATAGTGGACTCACAAGCGCTACCTTGGCGCTGTGCCCACGGAATACGTGCTTCTATCGGGCTGCGTTACATACTAAAGGCTCCTCGTTAGAGCTGCTGCGTGTTGCGAGACGCGTACTCCGAGTCCGTGGAGAACCGGGAGGACACGGCGGAGCCACGCTCCGAGCCGTACGACTCGAGCATCGCGTAGCTGTCGCCTGTGTCGCGCATCTCGTCCATCCAGTGGCTCTGCGTGTTGTCGTTGTGGCTGTCGTTGTAGCCCGCCAGGGCGTCGCCCATGGCCGACTCGGCGCCAACGCTCAAGCCCTCGCTGCCGGGCATGCCCTGCACGAACGAGTTCATGTACCCGACGTCCGAGTACGACTCGGAGTACGACTCGGCGTACGACTCGGCGAACGAGTGGTTGAACTCCATCGAGCCGTCCAAGTTGCTCACGGACGGGCGCGACAGCTGCACGTGGCTCTTGACGAACGGCGGCGACTCTTGCTCCGGCTCGCTCGCGAACCGCGGCGCTGGCGCTGGCGGCGGACTCGGTGGCGTCGCGCTGTTGTTGTTTGCGTTGCTGCTGTAGTTGTTGCTCGCATTGCTGTTGTAGTTGCTGCTCGCAGCAGTGTTGTTGTACGCGTTGTTGCTGACCGTGTAGCTGTTGCCGAACGTGCTGCTCTGCTCGCTCACGGCCGACGTGGATGCCATGATCGGCATGTCCTGGCTGGACTGGCGCTCCATTTTCGCAAAGTTGTAGTCGGCTTTCTCCTGCGAGCCGAGCACGGTCACTTCATGCGGCGACGACGGGTACTCAAAGTGCTTCCCGGTGTCCTCGTGCTCGTCTTGGGGGCCCGAGCGCAAGTGGCGGTACATGAAGAAGCCCGCGATGCCCAGGAACGCGAGCACCGCGATGATGATGCCGATCACGGCACCGGCAGACATCCCTCCGGAATCCGAATCGTCCGAGGATCTGGTGGTCGCTTCAGCTGTCGTCTGCAGAGACGACGAAGATGGCGCAGGCGTAGGAGACGGCGCAGCAGACTCGACGGCAGGCGGCGAGGTCGCAGGCGAGGCAGCGGGTGCGGGAGTGCTGGCTGGAGTCGGACTTGGCGTCGGAGCGGGGCTTGGAGCGGGAGTCGGCGACGGCGACGGCACGGGCGTCTGGCCTGGAGCTGCGGACGATGGCGCGCTCGGAGCGGGCGTCTGGCCGCTGGTGCTGTTGCTATTCGGACTGGCGGCGCCGCTGGGGCTCGGAGCGGGCGTGGCCGGGAGGTTGTTGGTGTCGCTTGGTCGTGGCGTGCCGTCGTCCGCAGTCACTGCTACGTATCGGGAAATGAGCACAGAGGTCGCCGCCACATGCGCCGTGTGAGAGACACAATAATTCGAGCGGTGATGGGATGCGCAAGACAGACAGTGTGTCGTAGGGTTGTCGCGCGGGTGGGTGGACGTGCGCATGGTGCAGGCGGCAGCGGCGGCGGCGTGTCCGCGGAATCTCGGAACGCGCACGCACCACCCACCCAATAACAATGCAATACACACACGACTGTCGCAAGCAAACAATCATTGCACGCACCTAAGATCGTGTCGGTCCACTGCAGCAGCAGCAGCAGCAAGGCGAGCGTGATGAAGCGCATGATTGCTACAGTGCACCACTCGGCACTCGGCGCGCGTGGTGGGGAATGGGGATAAATACACACTGCACGCGGCCAACGGACGAAGGGAAAACGCAAATGGCGCGATGCAGCGCAAGGCGGCAGCAGACTGTAGAAGGAAGGCAGGCGCATAGACTGTAAAGGACTCGCCATGTCCGCGCCGTTACGCCAAGAGCGCATGCTGCAGACGTCCATGGATAAACAAACCCGCGGATGTTGGCAGCATGTTTTTATTTTTACTTTTTTATTTATTTATTTCCTTCTGTTTTTTGTTGTTGTTGTTGGGAGGTTGTCGTTGGTGCATTTGCAGCCAAATGGCCCACACAACACACACACACACACACAGTCGGTCGGCGAAAAGGTGAAGAAGAAAAAGAACCAACTGCGCTGACTCTTTGATGTTGATCACTTGAGTCAGTGCGCTGGCAATGTGGAAGGGCGCACGGAGAAAGCCAGTGTACTGAGTTGTGATACAATACAGTGGCACAGAACGTTCCGTTCCATTTTTTTTGTCCATCTCCTGAGGCATGCTGAACTGTTTGCTTGCTTTGTCCAACGGTCATCTCATGAGCGTGCTAGTAAAAAATTAACAGCACACAAATATGATGCGTTCCGCTTTGTTCAGCATAGCAACAAGTTAGTGGATGCTACCTTTTATAACGAATAAACTGTAGTTCGCAACAAGGCTAGTGCAGAAGACCGGGAACAGAACGGAGGGCGTGGTGCCGCTGCTGCTGAGGTCCGCGAACTGCTCGCTGATCCGCGTCCACACAACTGACGCCGCAGGCGCGAGACTGTTGTGAGAAAGGCTGTTGCACATGTTGTCTGCGGAAGAAAGACCCACTTCCAACTCGCACAGCAGCAGTGTTGTCGACGCCAAACAAGGAAGGCGCGTTTGCTGCTGCTCACTACGCTCGAATGGAAGGAAGAACGTCCGCACTTCTTTCACTGGAGGCGATGCCGCGTCTCTCTTTTCCACCTTTTTGTTTAAATAAAACAAAAATGAGTCCAGAATGCGTCGCGCATTTGTTTCTTCCGTTGGATAGCTGTTGAAGCAGAGTGTCCATAGATGCAATGACTTGCAAGTGGCAGGCGATAACAACGGAGAGTGAAATGTGGAGGAAGGATGCAGTGCTCTTCGTCAGTCGACGAACATGCAATACTGAGCGTGTACCGGTACTGCGAGGTATTCGTTGTCACAGGGTTTCCCTTTACAGCGCATTCCTTGCAAAGTACGAAACGCGAGGACCCCAAATTAACTTGTGTCTTTGCAACCATCATTCACTCGTGCGTTCTTTCACTCTTGTGGTCCACGCAAATGGGTCTCAACCCATCAGCAAACCGCCCACACCACCGCTCAGCTCTCGACGCTCGTGTTTCAAGACCAGAATTACCTCCTCCTACATCTCTGCAAAAGAAACTTCGATTATGTGTCCTTCCCTCGAATCTCGAGATGCTCAAAGTGCTTCTTGAATGCTCGCTTTTCTCCCCGCCTGCACTCATTCCACCTCGCAAGGTTTTATCTCTCGCCGCCGTCGACTCCCGAAGCCAAACCCACACAACTCACATGCGCCTCTTTCAACACACACTCCCATACAAGCCGCAATATCCCAACGCGAGACGGAGAAGAACGCGCCTTCCTTCCTTCCTTCTCTTTGCTTCGTCCGCACCGCGTCGCAGCGTTCGTCCCGAAGCGCGCGCATCTCCACCGGCCGCCGCTAATCGACCGCACTCAAGCGCCCGCCCTCCCTCTTCCTGTATCTCCATCTCTCTCTCTCTCTCTCTCTCTCTCTCTCTCTCTCTCTCT
>JAADVP010000636.1:0-16997 GCA_023335675.1 Globisporangium solare | reverse complement strand
TTGTTCGCGGCTGCAGGCCGCGAACAACAGGCTCAGCGTCAGGTCGTTCGGCTCGAGGCCTCGGGACTTCGTCATGATGTTGAAGAGCTCAAAGCACGTCTTGACGTCGCCCAGACGCTGGAAGTAGTCGACCGCCGCGTTGAACACGCCGACGTCGAGTTGCGCCGCTGGCGCGTGTCGGCACGTTCGCTGGACGAACGCCGCGAGTTGCTCGACCACACCGTCATCGCTGCCTTCTTCTTCGTCGTCGTAGTCGCCGCCAGAGTCGTCTCCGTGGACGCGCGCAAATCTGTCGGCGGCCTGCGCAAACGTTCGAAAGAGCGAAAAATGCGTTGCGGCATCGGGTTCGATGCGGTGCTTGCGCGTGCACTTTTGGAAAAAGCGAAGCGCGCGCATCGAGAACTGGTAGCCGGGCACAGAAGACGAGGCCATTGGCTCGCGCTGCCTCGTGCTGCTCTTTGCGGACGCGCTCGAGTACAGTTTGAGCATCGTGTTGAGCGTGACGAGATCGGGCGCGATGCCCTCGGCCTGGAGCTCCTCGACGCAGCGCTCGGCACGCACCATGTCCGCTTTCGGACCCGCGCAGCAGTTCAGCACCGCGTTGTAGGAAAACACGGTCGGCTTCCAGTCTGCTCGCAGAGTCGACGCTGCTGTCTTCATCTTCTGCAGCACGATCTCGGCGCGCGCGAGCTCGCGCATGCGGCTGCACAGCGCCAGCACATTATTGAAACTCGTAGCGTCAACTTGCCTCTTCGCGAGCATCTCATTTAAAATGTCGACGGCGCGCGTCAGCAGCGCGTGCTTGTCGCCGTGCCCCTGCGTCGCGAGCGCGTGCAGATACAAATTGTACATTGTCACGTCTAGAAATGGCTTGTAGACATCTTCTCCATCGCGTGCAGCGTTCGCTTGGTCAAGCTGCTGGCACAGTGCGAAGAAGCGCTCCGTGTCCTTGAGCGGAGCGGCCGTGAAGATGCGCTCCCACTGCTTCGCGTTCGTCACTTGGCCGAGAACTGTGTCCATGTCGCCGTCGTCGTGCGCGCCATCGTCGTCCACGACGTGCTCCAAAGCAGCGATGATCTCGCGCAGCAACTCCTGGAGACGCGCTGGACGCTGTGCGTCGCGCTTTTCGGCCTCTTTCTGCTTGGCGCGCGCTGAAATGGGTGGATGCGGGGCCGACAGTGTCCACGCGATGCCCGGACTCGACGACGCGTCTTTCGCGCGGCTTAGCTCCAGCAAGCGCTGCGTCACGGGGTTCTCGAACTCGCCGTGCTGCTGCTGCTGTTGAATGACGGCCTCAATGCGCGCGACACTGTCCCAGCTCTCGAGCTGTCGACTCGCGTCCAGCACCGCGTTGAGCACGCCGATCTCGATGCTCGTCTCGCCTTGCGCGTCTTCCAGTAACTCCACGGCCGCGTCCACGTTGCCGTCCTGCAAGAGCCGCGTCACGAGCTGCGCGATGGAGATGGCGTCGAGCGTCAGGTCGTACTTGTCCAGCGCGTCGTACGCGAACGCGAGCGCGTCCAGCGAGCGGCCAGACACGCGGTTGTACACGCGCAGCATGCAGTTGACCACCTCGATGGACGGCTCGACGCCGTCGCGCAGCATCTCGTGCCAAAGCTTCTCGGCCATGCGCACGTTCCCTTGGCCCTTGGAGCAGCAGTTGATCGCATTCGCGTACGCGAACGGCCCCGGCGCCATCCTGCACTCGCGCATGAGCTCCAGCACGGCCGCTGCCGCGCTCAGGCGTCTCCGCTTGCTGCACGCGACGAGCGCCGTGTGGAACCCACGCCGACTCACGCGCTCGAGCGCGACCATCTCCTCGAGCACCACCAGCGTCTGTTTCATGTCCCCGCGCTTCGTCAGCTCGAACAGCAGCAGCTCGTACGTGGGAGTCCAGATGACCGCCTCCTTCGCAGCGTCGCCACTCCGCGCGCGCACGGCAGCGAGGATCTGCATCGCCCTTGCCACGTCCTCTCGCGCCAACGCGGCGCGCAGCTGCTTGTTGTAGTACGAGTTACTCTGGCCGCGCTCGAGACCGAGCGCTTCAAGCGGTGGCGCATCGCGCGACTGCTTTCTGCCTTGGCGCACTGCGTCTTGCAGCAGCACGCGCGGCGAAGACGAAGTCGCGAACGAGGCAGCGGCGGCGCCTGCAGTCTGAGGGAAGAGCGCAGCTGCTGTCGCGTGGGCGGCAGCCATCGGAGTCCGCGCGCCAGACGCGGAGCGGCGCAGCAGCAGCGCGCGCGCGGTCCGCAGCATCCGCATCGTTGCTGGTTGGGCTTTTTTGTATGGCGCTGCTGCTATCGCGATCATGCAGCGTACACTCGGTTTCTTTTAAATTTGTAGCGAGACTCATAATTTATAAATGTCGCTACTGACATGAAGTCGGCGGTTCCTTCATGGATGTGTTGCGTACAAGAGAGTTGGAAAGTATCGGACGAGACACAATAAACACATCGTGGCGAACAGTACGCCGATACTTAGTATCAAGATCTTCCTTTCCCCCTCTCGGATGTCCTATCTAATCTTCCCAGGAAGGAGAAGCAGCAGCGAAAGCAGAAGATGTCGGCGTCGTCGGCGGAAGAAGAGCGCGCGCAGGTGCTCAATGCGTACAAGGCCAAGGTGCGCGAGCACCGAGAGATGGAGTCCAGGTGCGTATTCTCGTTCCAGTGCACCCGCCCTCGCTTCAGACACGGAGCAAAGCACCATCTTGCTCTTCTGCTGCTCGTCGAATATGGACGGAGGACGCGCAGAGCACGAGGAGAGCAGGGGAAAAGATGCTGCAGGATTTTCCTTTTTCGTTTTTTGCTGACTGTGGACGTGTACGTGGGCGTGTAGAGTGAAGAGCATGCGCGAGAACGTCAAGGCGCTCGTACGCGAGTACAACAAGACCGAGGACGACTTGAAGGCGCTTCAGGTTTGTTCTGCATGACGTCCATGCCCGCATTGCTATCGACAACGTACCGCATAGCTCATATGCATCTATATGTTATGTACAGAGTGTGGGCCAGATCATCGGTGAAGTGCTGCGTCAGTTGGACGACGACCGCTTCATCGTGAAGGCGTCGAGCGGCCCTCGCTACGTCGTCGGCTGCCGCTCGAAGGTGGACAAGACGAAGCTCAAGTCGGGCACGCGTGTGGCGCTGGACATGACGACGCTCACGATCATGCGCTACTTGCCGCGCGAGGTCGATCCGACGGTGTACCACATGCTGAACGAAGACGCCGGCAACGTGTCGTTCTCGAGTATCGGTGGCCTGAACGACCAGATCCGCGAGCTCCGTGAGGTGATCGAGCTGCCGTTGACGAACCCGGAGCTGTTTTTGCGCGTCGGCATCAAGCCTCCGAAGGGCGTGCTGCTGTACGGACCGCCGGGTACGGGCAAGACGCTCTTGGCGCGTGCGCTGGCATGCAACATCAACGCGACGTTCCTCAAGGTCGTCGCGAGTGCGATTGTCGACAAATACATTGGCGAGAGTGCGCGTGTGATCCGAGAGATGTTCGGGTACGCACGCGACCATCAGCCGTGCGTGATCTTCATGGACGAAATCGATGCGATCGGTGGTAGTCGTTTCTCGGAGGGCACGTCGGCCGACCGCGAGATCCAGCGAACGCTCATGGAGCTGCTCAACCAGTTGGATGGTTTCGACGCGCTCGGCCAAGTGAAGATGGTGATGGCGACGAACCGACCGGACATCCTGGACCCTGCGCTGCTGCGTCCCGGCCGTCTGGACCGGAAGATTGAGATCCCGCTGCCGAACGAGGCGTCGCGGATGGACATCCTCAAGATCCACTCGGGACCGATCACAAAGAAGGGCGAGATCGACTACGAGTCGATCGTAAAGCTCACGGACGGCTTTAACGGCGCCGATATCCGGAACGTGTGCACAGAGGCCGGCGTGTTTGCGATCCGCGCGGAGCGCGACTACGTGCTCGAGGAAGATTTCATGAAGGCTGCGCGTAAACTGGGCGAGACGAAGAAGCTCGAATCCAAGATGGACTATAGTAAAGTGTAAGCCAAGCGAGCTCTGCGCCACCACGCGAGAGAAAGCAAACAGCGAGAAGAACAAAGAAATGAGAGAGGGAAAAAGAGCTGCTCAGCTTGTAGGTAACTCGGTCAACACGACACTGAATGGAACAAGAATGCGCTCAACATGTGTGCTGGTTGGTCTGTAGCTCGCTTCAGCTTGAAATGCTTCACGTTTGTTGTGTCGTTGATGCGCAGGGACTGGTTGGCTCGTTCATTCACATGCCGAGCTAAAAATGCAGCGCCTTGCAAACAGAAATAGGCCCGATCACGGTCACCAGCGCAAAGCGCACTTCACCGCCCAGCACTCCAGCAATCTATCTCTGCAACAGCAGAGGAGAAACAGAAGCAGCAACACATGAGCGGCATCATTTGCGAGCTCGTCGGGATGCTCCGTGGCGCCCAGTACCAGCGATGCCGCTTGATCCTGCACGAGCTCTCTGTCGAGCAAACGCAGTTTCTGCCGCGCCTCCATGGCTTGGTCGAGAGCGAGTACCTCGAGTTCCTGGACGCACACAAGGACGTCATCCCAAGAGACAAACGCAGCCAATTGCAGCAAACGACGCATCCGTTTGTCCTCATCAACGGCAACAAGTTCGTCAACGGCGAAGACGAGTTGCTGCATTTCATCGTCGAGAAAACGCAACTTTCCCGGGACGATGTCCTCGCGATCGCTGCCTTTGGTGGCAGTCGAGGCATTCTCGACTCGACGGAGCAGTGGGAGCTCGCCGAAGAAACGCTGCAGGCGAAAGCAGACACGTGCGCGAAGCAGGCGCTTTTCCGCTCCCGACAGCTCTCCGGGAACCAGTTCGTGTACCTCATCTTCGACGTGGACGGCGTCGCGCTACCTCGTGTGGAAATCGAGCTCTTCCATCGCGTATGTCCGCGAACATGTGCCAATTTCGTTGCTTCCTGCCAGGGAAAAGTCCCCGACGTCGCGGACGAGACCAAGATGCTGGGCTACAAGGACAATGTTGTACATCGAATCGTTCGAGGAGGCTGGATCCAGGCGGGCGACGTCGCGCATGACGGACAGGGGGACGATCCGTGTCGATCCCTGTATGGACGCCAGTTCGCAGACGAGAGCTTCTCGATTCCGCATAATGCCGCCGGCATCGTGGTACGGATCGACGACTGTTTGTCTTGTCTTCAATTGACCATGTGTGCATGTGGCGGTGGCACACAATGTCTTTCTTCGCTGCTCAGCCCATGGCGAACACTGGTCCACATACCAATGGCTCGCAGTTCTTCATTACGTTGGCGCCGCCGCCATGGCTCGACCGAAACAAAGGTACGGCATCGTGTTGCTGATGTTTATGCTTCGCCCATTCTCGACTGACTCGCCGACTTGACCTTGCTTGTGTTGATGATGTCAATTGCTTTTCCAGTGGCATTCGGGCGTGTCGTGAGTGGGATGTACACGATTTTGGCGATTGGGAACCTCGAGACCGTGCACGATCGACCGTGCGTTCCTTGTATAATCGTCGATTGTGGTCTCATAGAATGATACACGACGGGTACTTCTGTGAATACCAAACAAAGCAAAACTTGGTCCATGCCGATCGTGCTACGCTTTTCGTGCTGCTTTTTCTTCAGCAGTAATCATCCGAGGGCTGCAAGAAGCGGTGATTACCCATTCGTATGGGAAGTTTTCTCTTCACAACTGCCAATTGCGCGTTTTGATGGGCAACAACCGCATTCTGGGACTGTGCGAGAGAGCGCCGATTCTCAGATTGCAGCTTTGTCGGGCGAATTAATCAAACCGGGAATACTCACTTTGCAATAAGATGACCGCGAGTCATGAAGCAGCATGCGAGACAGATGCGCCGGTTAAGCTCGCAAGAGGAATCCAGTGCCACGACGTGCTGAAGCAGCTTCTGAGCCCAGATGTAATTCTGATAGTCAACGAGATGGCGAAGGCGATTGCAATCGGAAACGCTGGCCTCGTGGTTGATTTGCTCGTTGAGGATAGTCTACATGATGCTTTGGCGTTGCCGAGTTCTCCTGTTCAGCGCAAGGCCACTTCGGAGCTCTCCGTTGCAGCATTTCGAGGTTGGCTCGTCACGTCGGCCATGGCCGTTCCCGGGGTCGAAGCGGAAAATCAGGTCCTGGACGACTCGATTTTCCTAGGCTTCGAGCACCTCAATCAGATCCAGGTGATCGACGTGACGGACCTGCGATGGCGACACGACAAGTGGAATGCTGAATGTCGAGCCAATAGACTTGGTCTGTTCGCGCGTGTGATTTGGGTGGTCGGGAGTGGGCGTGGCCGCGCGAAAGTGGGTGCGCGAAAGGTGTTCGGCTGACAAAACGACAGGCGCCGTCGGCGCCTTCGGTGCGGCCACTTGCCAAGCGCATTTTGCTGGCCGCAACTGCCTGGTTTTGTTTGCATGCATGTCGAATCATATTTTTACGAACTCCAGCTCAAGGCCGAATTCCAGACTACTACGTACGTAGTATAGTATAGGACAACAACTTATGGCCACGATACAAAATCAGGCACGCATGCAAATGCAACGTGCATGTACTTACTTAACTTAGCTTTTCCTTTTGAACCTGAATCGAGTCTTCTATCGAAAGCGCTTGGGAGCTTGGATAGACGGTTTGCTGTGGCCACCAAACTTGTTCAGCTTCCGCTCACCGATGCTGGCTGTCGGCTTCAACGTGGAAGCGTTAGACATACCAGAACTGCTTTTGGGTGTAATTTTGCTCACGGTGGTACCTGGAAGAGATGAGGACGTTGGTGTTTTGGTCTCTTTTTCACTCGGAGTTTTTTCACCGTCGTTTGAGCTCGCAGGGTCTTCATTCTCATCCAATTCGACGCTGCTGGTACTGGCTGTGCTTGCTTTCGATGCAGTGCTGGATGTCCTTTGACGATCTTCCTGCAACTTTTCTGCTAGTGCCGACAGCTCTGCGACGTTCTCCCTAGCAATTCTCGTAGGCTGGAACGATGGAAAGTTGTACGTTTTCTTCTTTGGAGTCGAACCAGTTTCTTCGTCCATCTACAGCATTTCGCGCAAAAATTAGTTAACGACAAGACGAGGAAATGCTTCAAAAAGTCAAACAAACACAAACCTTTCGCTTCTTCAGGTAGACTTCCAGATCGTGACGTTGTTGAATCGAGTCCTTTGTAGCCTCGGTCACAACAGTGTCTGCCAACTGCGATACAGAATCAAGCTTTCTCTTGGTAGAACGAAGATTGCTCGCTAGACTTGTCTGCAAAGCAGAGGAATCACTGGACAGAGCTGTACGAAGCTCTCCGTGCGCACCCATGAACGCGTTCGTTGAAGCTTTGCGCTTTTCAACAGCAGAGCGACCAGTTTGCTGCTGCTCACTCAGCAACGCGCTCAAGCGCTTTGTTGCAGCAGTCTCCATATTTACAGTGCTCTGGATCGACTTCGTCTGTTCGCCAAGTTGAGACTTGATCAGCTCGTCATGGCGGGATGCCAACGTATTCACCTCACTTCGTATGTCGGCAACCTGTTTTTGTAATTGCGTCGAACTGGTCTCCTGAGAAGAATTTCTGTCAGATAGTGACTTCACTGACGTCTCGATTTCACACTCTGTCGCGTTTCGGACGTTCTCAAGTTGCTTCTGTTGCTCAGTCGCATTCGTTTCGATGAATAATGTCTGCTCTTGAAGTTTCTCAGCTTGCGTTGCCACGCATTTGTCAACGTACTCCGTAAGATGCTTCTTCATCTCGTTCAGCTCATGCTGCTGTTTGGCATGGGCCTCTTTCAGCGCAGCGACTAGAGACTCTTTGTTCACTTCAACCTGATTGTTTTGTTCGCGAATTGACGCATCGATAGTTGCTTGAAGTTCCAGTAGCTTCCGACTTTGCTCCGACAAAAATCGCGTCATTTCGACTCGAGCACTTGACAGTTTGGCTTCGACGTCTTCCAGCGATTTCATGTTTCTCTGCTTTGCACCAACAAGCTCCTTTGCGATATTCGCTGTATGAATCTTGCTCATATCAACTAAGCTGCTCAAATCTTTCTGCATAGCAGCGTCCATGTCTGAAACTGATGACTCAAGCTTCGTCGAGATCAGCTCGTTTGTTGCTTGCTCCTCTGCAATCTCTGCTTCGTGCTGGTTTTGTCTGGCAGTCAGTAGAGCTTGCAAATCGTCCAGCGATTTTGTCAGCTTCTCTAGATCGGCAGAGTGAGCAGATTGAAGCTGCTCAATGGATTTGGACACATCAGCCATGAGCGCGTCTTGTTCTTCGTGGTGATGCTGGAGGCGTTCTTGAAACTCGGTAATTTGGGAAAAAGATTTGTCGGAGTAAGAACTCGCCAGGTTGTTGTTTGACTCAGCGACTCGATGCTTTCGCTCTGCAAATATCGCATAAACATCAGGCTGGGTGAGAAAAAAATATGCTCATCCGTGAAAATGCAATCATCAACAACAAAAGCAGCTTACCGATCTTTTCAAGCAACAGCGCTGCTCTTGCCTCGCTCTCTTTGAACAGCACGGTTGCTCTCTCTCCATTAGCCAGCAGAACCTTCTCGTTTTCCTGATAAGCAAGCAGCTCGGCCTCTGTTTTCTCCAGCTTCGCGGTCGTTTTCTGAAGGACACCCTTCGTGGAGGCCAGCTCAGTCTGCACTTCCAGCAACTTGGCCTCTGCCTCTTGTTTTGCTCTCTCCATCTCCTTCATCTCTTCTTTCTGTTGGTTGACCTCATCTTCTAATTCCTTGCACGCTTTGTTTCGAACTTCAAGTTCGTCTTCGAGCTCTGCCAACTGCGCCGCTTGGCCAGCGATGCGCTCCTGCATTTCCGCAAACTGAGCAGGAGGCAGGTAAATGCCGTCTTTTGTTCGCGCCGCTTGAAGCGCATTTCGCAAAGTCTCGATCTCATTGCCGTATTCCTTCAACAGCCCTGCTTTCGTTGTCTTCTGGTTCACTTCCGGCTTGTTCTTGATATTCTTGGCTCGATACGCGTACTCGAGCGTGCTCAGGGTTTCGTCAATGCTGTCTGCACAGGGAGCCAGCGTCGCGATAATCGTTGTCTTGGTGCGTCCACCAAGCGATTCTTGCAGCAGGCGCGTCAGTTTGCTGTCACGGTAGGGGATATGCGGGTGATTGTCTACCAACGCGGTGATCACTCGCCCAAGCGTCAGCAGACTCTGGTTAATGTTTCCTGCTTCACGCGCCCGCACATTACGCGCGCCAGAGCGCCCCACACACTCCGAACCTGCGAGGTCCACGAGGTTGAGCTGCCCCGTTTTGATGAGATCTTCGCCTCCCGCGTTGTTCTCCTTGCTGTGGATGCGGATCGTGAAAATACTGTGCGACCGACTCGAGTTCTCGTTCATCAGCGTCTCGGACGTGATTCGGTTCTTCACGCCAGCTTCCAGCAACTCAAACACGTGTCCTGCCGTGTTTGTCGTCACTTCGAGCAGGTTCTGGCAATAGATCCCGCCGCGCTTCGGGTCTTCCATCAAGCGCAGCTTCTTCGACTCGGGCGCCAGTAAATCCTTCAGCTCTTCATTATAGAGCTGCAGAAACGATACCTTGACGCTGTATTCCTGGCTCATGGACTGCAGCGCGTCGAAGATGTACCGGACACATCGCGGGATGATGCCAGCCATGTCGTCGTCCGGCGACAGGTTACCCTGCATCGTGTGGGTCTTGCCCGTGCCTGTCTGGCCGTACGCGAACACCGTGCAGTTGTACCCCGCGAGCGCTTCGTCGACTGCGGGTCGCACCGTGGCCTTGAACACGTCCTTCTGCGTCGAGTACTGGCCGTAGACCTTGTCGAACGCGTAGTTCTTGCGCTTGGTGATCACAATCTCGTTCGTGTTGGTCTTGCACTGCACGATGGGCGGGCGGCCGCTCGCCTTCTCGCGCTCGTTCAGCGGCCGGCAGCGCACGGCCACCTGCACGTGGGACTCGACGGCCGCCGTGGGTGACGCCGCGCCGCCGCCGCCGCCGCCGCCGCCTCCACCGGGCGCCAGGCCGCTGCTCAGGCTCATGCCCAGAGACCCCACGCCGCTCGCCATCTTGGGATTGATTGTGCCTCGGCGCGCGAAAAAATACTGACCGTCACTCTGGAGGATGGAACATTTTTGAACGTTTGAAAAAGAGGTCGCGACACAATGGGATAGTGGAAATAAAGAGGTCAACCCTGCCTATTTGCGATGTTGCCACACACAAAATCAGTGGATCCACCATTTTTCAGTCACTCGCTTCCACCAATCAGCACTTGGAAAGAGTGGACGAGCGGACGACTGGTGATACCGGTAGGAAACTGGTATTCGTCCTGGCGTCCAGTCAATTTGGAGCTCTTGGAGCCGAAACGGTGTTCCTGGCGATCAACAAGCGCATTGGACAACGCCGCGTGCGTGAGTGTATCTTCGCGTCAATAGTGCAGCAACAGGAAGCAGCATGGCTGACCAGCAGCAGCTCCAAGGCAAGGTGAGCGAGAACCTCCTGGACGCGAAGCAGGCGTTCGCGTCCTGCGATTTCGGCCTCGACCGGCGGCTCACCAAGGCCGTTGCCAAGATGCAGTTCGTGTACGCGACGCTCGTGCAGGTGCACTGCATCCCGCTGGCCATGCAGGGCAAGGACCTCCTGGTGCGCGCGCGCACGGGCTCTGGCAAGACGGCGGCGTTTGGGCTGCCGCTACTGCACAAGGTCTTGCAGCAGAACCAGGATCAATCGAGCGCCGGCGCGCTGCAGCCGTCAGTCAAGGCGCTCGTGCTCGTGCCGACCAAGGAGTTGGTCGAGCAGACCAAGCGACACATGAGCGAGCTCATGTACTACTGCAACGACGTCGTGAGCCTCCTGGCGCTTGGGGGGCAGAGCATGAACGCGCAGCAGGCGCTACTTCGTGACGTCCCGGACATCATCATCGCGACGCCCGGTCGATTGGTCGCCCACTTGGAAGCGGGCAACCTGAAGCTCAAGGACTCGGTGCAGACGCTTGTCATCGATGAAGCCGATCTCGTGCTCTCGTTCGGCTACGGCGACGACATCCGCACGATCTTCAACCACTTGCCCAAGGCGTGTCAGAACTTCTGTATGTCGGCGACACTGAGTCCAGAGCTCGAAAAGCTCAAGAAGTCGGTACTGCACAACCCGGCGGTCGTGAAGCTCGAAGAAGGCGAGACCGATGGCAAGCTGCAACAGTACTACCTGCCAGTGCCGCAAGCCGACAAGGAGCTGCTGCTGTATGCTCTGATCAAGCTCGGCGTGATCCACGGCAAGGTGATCTTCTTTGTCAACACGACCGAGGCCGCGTACCGATTGAAGCTGTTCTTTGAGCAGTTTATCATCAAGAGCGCGGTGTTGAACGCCGAGTTGCCGCACAACTCTCGCCAGCACATCATCGAGGAATACAACCGCGGCTTATTCGACTACCTCATCGCGACGGACGACAGCGTGGACCGCGACGTCGGCGAAGGATCCGACGACGAAGAGGAGGAAGAAGAAGATGACGAGGAAGAAGAAGACGACGATGGTGAGGATGATGATGACGAAGATGGTGAACAGCCAGAAGACGACGACGACGCGGAAGTTGAGGCCAATGACGACGACAACGACGCTGAAGCCGACAGCGAGGCTGAAGACAACGAAGAAGACGATGACGACAATATGGACGAAGATGACGAGGACGACGACGACGAGAGCGACAAGCCAGCGGCCAAGAAGGCCGCCAACGGCAGCAACAAGCGCAAGCGCGACGAATCGTACGGCGTGTCGCGTGGTGTGGACTTCCGCGGCGTGAACTTTGTGATCAACGTGGACTTCCCCAAGAGCGTGCGCGCGTACACGCACCGCATCGGTCGTACGGCGCGTGGTGGTGCCAACGGCACGGCGCTGTCGCTCGTAGCGCTCGCGGATGCCAAGCAGAAGTGGTACCTGAACCGCGTGCAGGCGAGCCAGAAGCCCGTGCTGACGCCGTCGAAGGATCTGCTCAAGCAGCCAACCGAGCTGTCGTTCGACTTGAAAGAGATCGACTGCTTCCGATACCGTGTCGAGGATGTGCGTCGCGCGGTCACGAGCGTCGCGGTGCGAGAGGCACAGCTCGCCGATGTGAAGAAGGAGATCCTCAACTCGGAGAAGCTGGTGTCGCACTTTGAGGCCAACCCGCGGGACCTCAACATCCTGGAGCACGACAAGGCCATCGGCACGGCGCGCGTGCAGCCGCATCTGGCGACGATCCCGGACTATTTAGTGCCGATCGCGCTCCAGGCCGCGGCGCCGCAGAAGAAGCACGCAAAGAAGAACAAACGCATGCGCATGAACAAGGACGGCAAGCGGCGAACAGACAACGACCCGCTGCACACGTTCACGCACGGCGACGAGGGCGAGCACGACGAGGTTGTGCGCAACGCCGGCGAGGACGGCGCCAAGAAGGCCAAGGTGGAGGAAGACCGCATCACGTTCGGCAACTCGGGCGTGGGCAAGAGTACCGCCGGCCGTCAGAAATGGAAGCAGAACCACCGCAAGGGCCGGTTCAACCCCAAGACGATCGCCAAGAAGAAGTACAAGGCCAAGTTCGGGTTCTCCCATTAGAGAGGAAGCCCACACGAGAGAGATTGGCGCAAGAGGCTTGCTCTTTGTTTTCCCCTACTTATACGTACACCGCAGCAAATAGATCCACCCACATACCTCAACGCAACTCTTTCTTTCTTCGCTCGTTGCTACAGGTTTCGGTCGGCGCTTGATGCAAACGGCGGCAAGAACACGGGCCGACTGGTGCCAAAGTACCTCAGCGCCGCTGGCGGCGAGTTGGCAGGCGGGACGAACGCGCTCAGATCGTTCTCCTTTGCAGCGCGGAGCAACTCGGTCCACAGTTCGTCCATCGCGAGCTGCTGCTCGGCTTCGTCTGAGGCGCCCAGCGTATCGTCGGCGAGCTCCATCTCGACGAGCGTGGCCTCAGCCTTCGGCTTGTGGGCTTCCAGCACTGTGCGCTTCTTGTAGACGTAGTCGAGCAGCTGGAGACTGCGCACGTGGTCGAGATGCTCTCTCGATCGCGAGCAGCTTCTGCTTTTGCTTGACAGTCTTGGTCGTGGCTTTGGCCGCGAGGATCTCGGGCGGCTGCTGGAACACCGTGCTCGTGGACTCGGAGAGCGTGAATGGCTGCTTTTGGCTCTTGAGCAGGTTCTGGCGCAAGTTCAAGTAGTTGCGCACGAGCTCGAGTTCCTCCTTTGCGATCACTTTCATCGTGTGCACTTCGTGCAACTGCTGCGCAGACTTGTCCTGCGCGAGCGCGCGGCAATGCGCTTGGTGCAACCGATTCCAGTGCTTGCGCTCATCGACCGCCGCGATTTTCTGCTCGCGGTGCAACTCGCGCAAGTCGCGGAGCTCCTCGTTTTGCATGTGACGCGAAACCATCGCAATGCTCGCGGAAAACGCCTTCGCGGACTCCACATTTTGCAGCCGCGTCTGCTTTGCGAACGCTTGCTGCGCCTTGAGCTGGCGGATCTGGGGGATCGTCTTGGCCTTTAGCCGGTTCAACGGCGCGAGCGAGTGCGTGGAGCAGCGCTTTAGCATGTCGCGCGTCAGCTTTTCCTGATGCAGTCGATCATGGACTTGGCTGCTCGTTGAAGCTGGCAGTGATGGTGCTGATGCCGACGGAGTGAGCGAGTTCGAGGACAACAAACGCTGCGATGGCGCTTCGGCCAGTAGCGGCGGCGCGGGGCCATCCAAGCGGCTCAGGGTCTTGGTCTTGCGCCGCGATTCGTGGGTCGCGTGGAGCACGAGCTTGCTTCTCAGGGAATTCGTCTCCGCAACGGTCTTCTCGGTAGACTACGTGCAGCACGCAACGGCAAGGAGATGGGTGCCTTCGGCCGCAAGCGACGCACACACACAAGCACACTCAAGCACGTACTGGTGGGTTCTTGGCGCACTCTTCGTAGGAAAATGCCGCTGTCGCATCGTTTCGCTGCTTCAGGAGATCGAACGGGTGCAACGGCACGTGCGGGGCCGAATGGGACCTTTCCAGCTGCAGAAGCGAGTTCTGTGGACTCAAACTGGACGCCGGCTGGTGATTGGCCGCGTTTCTGCTTTGCTCATCCTTTTCGTGGAAAACCTTCTTGAGATGCTCGGCCATGTTCTTTTCGCTGAACCAGAGCGAACACGCCTCAATGAACGCCGTCAGCGAGACGCTCGTCGCGTCTTCGGGCAACCGCTGCTCCCATCGGCGATACGCCAGCGCGTCAACGTGGAGGCCGTAGAACCCGAGTAGCTGCTTGACCGCCATGACGCGAATCGCCCGTGATGTCCGCGCCTGGGGGTCGAAGCGCGCCATCATCTCTCCGCACACTCTCATGAACTCCAAGTGCTCCGTCGTGCACTGGTGCACGTCATCAGCGCTCGGTGGCGGCGGTTCGTAGACGTCTCTGCGGCCGCGCAGCACGTTCGTGAGCTTGCTGTTGCGGTGCATCATCCGATGCATCAACTTGGGGTCATCGAGCATCTTGCCCAGCGTCTTGATCGCGGCGCTCGAGTGTGGGTTCACGAGCGGCCTTGCCTGCTGGTACAGTGCGACCATCTCGCCATCGTGACTGTGTTGCTCCGCATCAGCGGCTGGCGCTAGGGAGGGACCCGCATGCAGTTGCTCGGGTGACGCTGCGATCGGCAGGAGGTACCTGATGGACGACGACGTCATGGGAGCTGCAAAGCGAATTCATTGTCGCTGCATAGCTGCTGCGTGGGTCATCAGCATAAGATTCAGTTTGCGCACGTACCTATTTTCGGCCTCCACACATGGCTACATTGTTTGCGCAACATGGCTACATTTTTTGCAATGCCGGACTCGTTTTTTTGGAATTTTAGCAAACGGCATTCAAAGCGGGTGTTTGTTTATAAACGCACGCAGGTGCGAGGATGAAATCTACGAGACAAAAGTCTATAGGTAGACGGGTCTACAATGCAGCAATGCCTCCACATGCTCTCCGTTTTCTATAGCAGCGGAATGCGAATCGAGTCTTTGTTGAGAGCACTGTGGCGGATGCCGTAGCTCAGGTACACAGCGATGCCGGCCGTCAGCCAGATCAGCACTCCCCACCTTTCACAAACACACACAGCAGCGAAGATTAATCACCGCAGAATGCCTGCTTGTTCAAACGTGTGATCAACTTACCATCCAGTCGCGGGGAGGCTCGACATCATGTAAATGTTGGCGAGAATGCCCAGGCATGGGACCAACGGCACCATTGGGCACTGGAACGACGTCGAACTCTCACTAGAGGCGAACGATAGGAGACACGCACAGAGTTTAGCATGGAGCCTTGCGTTTAAACCAATGACGATCGGGCAGAGAGTGTCTAATCACGAGAGAACAAGAAAGAAGCAGCACGGTACCTGGTCTTCTCCAAGCGCTGAATCACCGCGAACGAAGCTAGGAGCAGCGAGCCCAGTACGCTGCAGACGACCCAGTGCAGATCGAACACGAACGAGAGCGAGAGCGCAAAGCACGCGGCCACGTACAACACGACCTTGCGCACGACGCTGCGGTTGCTGCCCATCGCGTCAGCGGGCGAACGCATACGGAGCAAGAGCACGCCAGCGTTCACGAACGTAAACACTTGCAGCGTACCGCACGAGATCACATTCGCCAAAAAGTCCAAGTCGAACACGAACGAGATGCTCGCGACGAGCACGCCCGTGAAGATCGTGCTCACGACTGGCACGCGCGTCTTCCGGTTGAGCTTGGCGAACACCTCGGGGAGCAAGCCGTCTTTCGCCATCTGGTAGAAGATGCGCGGCTGCCCCATCAAACACGTGAACGCCGCCGTCGTGAGCCCAAAGATCGAGCCAAAGGACACGATCGTGCCTGCCCACGGCGTGTTGTGGTACGCGAACGCGTTCACGAGCGGCACGTCGCTGCCGAGCACGCTCACTGGCGCCATGCCCGTCACCACAAGCGACACGCCGACGTAGATCGCCATGGAGATCAGCAGCGAGCCGATGATCCCTTTTGGGAGCGTCTTCTGCGGCTCCTTGACCTCTTCGGCGAGGCATGCGACCATGTCAAAGCCGAGGTACGCGAAGAATACGACCCCAGCGCCCGTCATGATGCCGTGCACGCCAGTGGGCACGAAGTCGTCCCAGTTCGCGCTCTCCACCTGCGTGCTCCCGAACGAGATCACAAAGACCAGCACAGAGATGTTCAGCAGCGTCACGAACGCATTGAACCGAGCGGATTCCTAAACGAAAAGCAAACCGGATCTGTCACATGAGTATCATAATTAATAGGCAGCAACTCACAACAGCGCAACGCACATGAACACCAGCGAGCAGGATAAACGTGCACACTAGCACGAGGATGGCGGCCAGGAGACTGCACGACGTGCCGAAGAGTCCCGTCGCGACCATCCAGTGCGGAATGTGGATCCCCAAGTGCTGCAGGAAGAGCTCTGCGTACGATGCCCAGCTGCGAGCAATGCCAGCTACCGTCGTCATCATATTATATATATGCAATCAGCGACGTTACACTTCTGTACATGCGGTCGAACGGCAGTAAATGGCACATGGAAACGTACCAGCGGAGATGCCGTATCCGAGCGTGAGGTTCCATCCGATAAGCCACGCCGCCAGTTCGCCAAACGTGATGTACACAAACGTGTACGCCGACCCAGTCACCTACGCCAACAGTAACACAGCAGCAGATGAGCAATGCACGCTTCCAGTTGAATGCATCCATGCAACGAACGCACCGGCAGTCGCGCCGCAAACTCCGAGTATGTGAGCGAGGTGAAGATGCACGCGATGCCACTGACGAGGAACGAGAGCGAGATGGCGGGGCCGGCGATCTGCGCGCCGACACCCACGAGCGAGTACACGCCGGCACCCACGGAACACCCGACGCCGTACGCGATGAGGTCGATGAGCGTCAGGCACTTTTTCAGCGCGGCGGCCGACGGCGGCGTCTTGCCGAGCTGGAAGTGCTCGAGCGGCTTGACGCGCTGCAGCGCGCGCACAAAGTCGTTCATCGGAGTGAGAGCGAGCGAAAGTGGGGGGGGGGG